>JABUQX010112056.1:0-22500 GCA_015478945.1 Trachelipus rathkii | reverse complement strand
TAGATGTAATAGAAAGAATGTTAGAAAAGAATGTAAGCAATACCAAGAAATTCTCTTTTAAGCAAAGTGCATTTTAAATATAGTACGGAAAAAAAACATAATTTTTTGTTAACGATGCGCAAGCATCACTAGTAGTTAAATAACGCTGTTGAAGTTAACCTAACCTAAACTAATCTAAGCGGCTTAGCACAATCCATCCTAAACTCCTACCGCAAGGTTTGCTCATTTCCAAGTTAAATTATTAAAGGTAAGATTATTTTCTTTCATACAATATTTCATTTACGCTGATTCAAAGATAATTGTTAATTAGTTTTCTTGTTACATATCGTAGTTTCGAGATATCATGCTGGTGCTTTTAAAACATTGCCAGAATTATATATATATATAATATATATATATATATATATATATATATATATATATATATATATATTATATATATATATATTTATTATATATATAAAAAACTAAAATTATTATACTTCATCACCGTCTCCCACAAACTCAGGGGTGGTTGTCAGTTGGGCAGATTTGGATGCTTTGGCTTATTGCAATTTTCCAGTTTGCTCAATTAACTTGCAACCTACGGACTTCCATGAACTATTCTTCTCCAAGTGATCTTATCACACGAGCTTATCTATTTCCTTCATCCATTAAATAATCCCCTTTGCTAGTGAAGAGGCTCCTTACTCCATCAAACTCAGCCTCCATTTGGTTGCCCCTTTCCCTATTGCTACCACTTCGGCTTAAAAACCTTCTTAGTCAATCAATTATTATTATATCATTCTAAGCACTGGACCGATTACCATCTAGTATTTCTTGTTCTTCATCAACATGTCTCCTATCCGCACATTAATCCCCCACTTATCCTTACATTTCTAATTCATCTATTCTCTTTATTCCAACAAATACCTGTAAACCTATCACTTCTAAACCTCAACCCTCTTTTTTTTTTTCATTTTGAGAACTTAATGCCATGGTCTCACATCCAACAGAACAGTTGGATAAATATACACTCAAATTTCATTTTTACCTTCCCTGTTAAATTTCCATTTTTCCATAAATCTTTAAGGCTACTTAATACTCTTCACATTAAGCAACCCTATGGTCAATCTTTCCTTTCATGCCTCCGAAAGCCATATTATCCGTTCCTAAGTACCCTCAAAAAACTTTGTCCTGCTAGATGGTCATCGAGATTGGACTCTCTAACCCAGATGAGGAACGCTTCTTTTGGGTTTGCACAAATTTTCATCACTTTTTACTTTCATCCTGAAATTAATCCTTTTCCTTGGCATACTCTTCAAACTCAAGCCACCAAATCACGCGCAGTTTCTTGTATGTATCGCCATCAAAACCACAAGAATCGTCGGCAAAACTAAGCACGTGTATCTCCCAATTACTTCATTCAGCATTCATATCAGTTCCTTCCCAAAGTCTATCCATATCCTTACAACTACACCTATTTATAAAGAATATAAAGCAACCATGGAGACAAAACACACCTCGTCTCAGACCCACTGTCTAATTTTAAACCACTTACCCTACCTCCTGTTAATCCCTAACACACCTCAACTGTCATTTTAAAGCTTTTAACTCGCCTTTAAATAGCTAACCATTTATTCCATACACTTGCTAAGTGTTTCCACAGCTTCCCTCTTTGCACTCTGTCATATGCCTTTTCCACTTCCATGCCACAAAAAACGTCTTCTTCTTTTCTGAGGAATTTTTAATGCTTTAAAATCTTAGTTATTTCATCTACACACATCTCGCAATCATCTCTAGAAATACCACACTTTCCTCCTCCAATCTGTTTATCGGTGAATAGCTGTTTAACCTTTTTCTAGTAAAACAGTTCATATATTTTACCTTAAACACTAAAAACTTATTCCATTCTACCAGTGATACTAGAAGACCCTTCTTTTTTCCTCCCCTTATCCTCATAAAATTCTGTACAAGACATTGAAGAATCTTGCCAATTCATTGTTGTACCTCGCACTGTTTGCCCAGCAAACACCATTGAATAATTCCTCATCAGCCCACTCCACAAAACAAGCGTTACCTCTTCATTTTTCAACAATTCTCTAACTTGCCATCAGCATCTTAACCCAGAGATTTTCCCCATTTTGACTACTTCAAAGCATTCACTAATCATTCCCTTGACATATGCCTACATTGGACAATACTAAATACAAAGAACCGTGAATTGTACTTGTTACTGCTTTCTTCCTCGATCAGCTATCTCAGATATCTTCTTCAGTAGTCTCCTTAATTGATCGTCAGTCCGATCATACCGACACAGCACACACACAGCAACACACACTACCACCACCACCACCACCAACACACACACACCACACCACACACACATAACACTATACATATCATACTATATTACTATATAATCTATAAGTAATATACAACTACTATTAATATATTATATATATATGATTATACTGATATAAATACATATTAAGATTACGGCTATATTAGCTGCATGCATAGGGAATACTCTTGGCCGGAGGCCGAGTCCCCCAGGCGTGAGAAATGCTAATTTCCTGTATTTTTTTTCCTCCCCACTATATTTATATAATATTACTATATTTTTTGTATTTCGGATATTTATAATCTCTAAAATGTAAATGCAAAAAGTAGATGGAGTGGAATGCGAATTTATAGTAACTATATAAATATATATATATATATATATATACTATATATATATTATACTATATATATAGAGGAGGAGGACGAGCAGAGAAGATGAGACGAGAAGGAGAGAGAGCAGAGAGAGAGATAGAGAGAGAGAGAGAGTAGACGATTCGAGAGGTAGAATTAGAGATACGAGAGAAGAGAGAGAGAGAGAAAGAACGACCGGAGAAGAAGAAGAAGAAGCAAGAAGATAGCTCTTCGCCCCCTTAAATCTGATATTCCAGAGAAAAGACCTGCCTGAAATTATATTTATTAATTAATTATCTTGTAATTTATAATATTTTCTATAAAATGAAATTATTTGAAAATTAAAGAGGATGATACTACTAAAGCTGAATGTCTTTTGTATGCTTCTGGGACAGGCTGACCATATTTCCTTAAGACTAAAGCGGGACTGGGGTTATTGTTGTAATATAATGTATTCAAAATAATTAAGACGATAAAAAAAAATTAATTGCACAAACATATTGACCTAACAGAACAAAAATAGAAAATATTAGGTATATGTAGAGGGTGATTGTATTTCACAACGATCGTTAGTTATCTCACGCATCAAATTTGTCTGTCAATAACTTATCATAAAATTTGTCACACTCCAAGATTCAATTTTGACTTAAAACTAACATAACTCTCATTGTCTCAACATTTAAGCTAGATACCTCCTTTGACCACATGTTCTTTATAACTGAAAATATTCTCTCAACATGTGATGTACTCCCTTGAAGATGAAGAATAGACTACAATATTACAAATGCTTTGAAAATCTAGGCATTGTATGCTCTTTTCAGAAAAAAATCTGTATCCATCTATTAAACAGGAATGTTTCTGTATTTTATGTATCTAACTGCCTTACAATTATAATTGCTAAGAGAGTCCAGTGATTGGATACGCAAATTTTTTCTGTTTCTGTGGTTCTAAAGAGTTCATCACTCAGATAGTCCTGTATTTCTTTCCATTCAATGATCCTTCCAATTAAGGTCACGAGAAAAAAGAAACATCAAGAATATTAAGGACAGAAGAAGGTTTGAGTCACGTGTTTTCGAAGAAGGTGTTACAGATGTGTGGAATATTATGTCGAGTGGAAGGATGGAGAAACTGATTTTTTGAGGCATTGAAAACAACCTTATTCTCAATGTCCCAATAAGAAATTTGAGAAAGATCAGAGGTTAGTTGCTCCAAAGTCGCCCCCTTAGCGTGAGCTAATTGTTGTTGGGAGGGACGTCTATCAAAATGAGGGGAATAATGACGGGTGGAACCGTTGACATAGGAGAAAATAGGTAATGAAGTAATAAGGAGAAGGTCATTAATAGAAAGTAGAAAGAGAATTTGGGTTAGATCAGAACCATGAGGCACACCACTGTTTATAGATTTAAAGAAGGAACGGTATCCCTATATAACAGCTGCTATAGGACGACCGGAAAAGAAAACAGAGGAATCACCTAGAGAAGGATAGATACTGAAGGACAGGTTTAAATATCAGAGCTTTGTGTCAGAATGTATTGAAAGTTTTCGATATGCCCAGCGTCACAGAGAAAGATTCACCAAAATGCCGAAAGGAAAAGGATCAAGAATCAGAAAGAAGATCACCAGTAGAGTTCTTCTTACCAAAGCCATACTGGCGATCAGGGATAAGATTAAAAGAATTGAGACCGTTTTCAAATCCTCCTAGTGAGGATACATTCGAAAACTTTACAAAGAACTGAAGTTAAAGCGATAGGACGATAGTTTAAAGGTTGAGAGGTGTCCCCCTTTTTCGGCACAGGTTGAATGAGAGGGGGAACATTTTCAACAAGAAGGGAAGGTCGAATTAGAAAGACAGAGACGGAATAGCCTACCAAGGCAGGGTGCAAGCTCAGAAGAACAAGTTTTGAGAACCACAGGAGGATTACCATCAGGACCGTAAGTCTTCATAGTGTTAAGCTCAGAGAGAAAGGAAATAACATCTTCAGACGAAATTACAATATGAATTGTAAATGAGATGGAGGGAGGTGGAGAAGGTGGAATATCTCAGGAATCGTCTAAGGTGGAATTAGAAGCAAAGGTTTGAAAAAATAGCTCAGCTTTAGCAGAAGGTAAAACGGCAGTTGTGCCTTCAGTAGAGAATAGAATAGGGAAAAAGAAAGAACATTGTTAGTTAACATTTTTTGCAAAATGCCAAAAATGCTAAAAATGCCAAAAATGCCAAAAATGTCAAAAAATGCCAAAAATGACGTGATAAAGAGGAACCAGAGAAGAGTTTTTAGTGTCACGGAGAATAGATTTTGGACGATTCCGGAATGAAATTGAGTTTCTGAAGTTTGAAGACGAAGGCAATCCCTAAAGACAGCGCCCCCTGTGGCGCAAATAACAGAGTTAAACCAGGTTTTGTTAGGAATAACTGAAAGGATGAATTATGGAGCCTCCATGCCGAAGATAATCACCTCGGTAATGGGCTCAGCACACTCCGAAAGATTCCTCCAACGGAAGTAGTAGTCATTCCATGGGAAATCAAAGAATTACGACTGAAAGTCCGACAAGTTAGTTACCAAAGCCAAAATGGTAAAAAGATTTCCTCGTCGTATGCGGGGGTCTTTCCTGCGGAAGACTTGAAGAGATATAACAGGAAACAGGAATAAGAAAGTGACCGGAGACACCTGAATGAGGTAAGAATTTAATAGAATAAAGAGAAGGATTTACATTAGGAAAAGTAGGGAGCTGCACAACTTTATCTTGAAATTAGAGAAAGACCATATATATATATATATATATAATAAATAGATATATACTATATATATATTATATATATATAGATATATATATATATATTATTATATATATATAATAAATATATAATATTATATATTTAAGTACATAATATATAAATATATAATATATATATATATATATATATATATATAATATATATATATAATATATATATATATATATTATATTAATATAATATATATTTATATATCATATATATATATATATATATATATTACTAACCTACATATTATATATACAATAATAGTACTATACGTATTATATCATTAAACTAACTTATCTATATATATGATATACTATATTATTAAAATATATATACTATATCTAATACTATATAATAATTACTATATTATATATTACTATATACTATAGAATAATATACTGTTATTAATCGATATTACATATTAGTTAAATATAATTATAATATAAGTATATCAAGGTCACCAACCCTCCTCCACCATCTTCACAACCAACATAGAAATCAGAGCAATCAAAACGCCTAACAAAAGTCAACCCACAGCAACAGACCCGATTCAATGGTCAAACTTTCGCACCTGATAACCCTAGAAGAAAAGCAATGCTCCTTCACTCACTGGAAACATTAAAAATATTTGCGAAACTCAAATTTACTATGATACCCCCAATCTGGAAACAACATTCATTCTCCAAAAACTTTAAAACCTACTCAAAAAATCCCAATCCCCCATCCCTCCTCATCGCCCAATCTTTCTCCTCTCCCAGCCATGCAGCATGAACTGCGAGAGGAAATAAACAATTAAGACAAAATACCCCCACAGATCACCCTCCACAGAATCCCCAACCACGGATTCTAAAGGCAAACACAAACAACAAACAGGCCCTTCAGCCTCCCTCAGACACATCATCAATCGTAATGCTTTAAACCAATCCCATCACACCAGCTAATCCCACGAACCACTAGCCATCCAGACTATAACAAAAGCATTTGACCACTCGTCCCCACATACACTCCTTTATACAAAAATCCTTCACATCTCCCTAAAAGACAACAATACAAAAATCCGCTCTCAAAAACCTTCCTCACAATCGATACGCCAAAAGTCCATCCATTTCAAAAACACCCGCTCACACTCCCCATTAAACCCTACAAATACGCGTACACAGGGCGCCATGTTCCTTCCTCATCCATTCACCTATCAACTCCTCTTCACAGCAACTATGCCCGACCCAACCAAACCAATCCACCAAAAGCTAGATACATTACTCATAACAGAATCAAGTCTTCATTCCCAACATTCACTTCCGAAATAAGTACAGCCCCACCAACCACACCTCCCAAGATAGACCTACAATATATACGAAACTTCGCGTTCACCATACGCCAATAAGCATACCAGCTTCCCCCCACAAATCCCTTCCATCACTCTCCAACCACAGACGCCACCAATCACATCCATCCCACCATAGTTACCGCTGACACAACAACCCCCTTCCTTCCCTAAATAAAACCCCAAAAATATTAGGACCACTTACGACACCACATATGACTTGCTCCCCCCAACATCGATCCCAAGACTTACTTCTGTCAAAATCCAAACGAACATTAAACCTACCCTTCCGAAACCCTATCACAACACAACATTCATCCAAACCAAAAACACACTCCTTACCTCCTTAAAAAAAAACTCTCTTAGGGTCAAAATCAATATAAAAAATAAAATCCCACGCATGGTTCCAGCACTATCACAATCCAAATTTAAACAAATCTACGGGTTTGACTCGTTCAATTTGAAATTAAAAATTACATCACTGGATGTCCACTTAATACAACAACCCATCCAGCATTTACACGACGAGAAACATATTCTTCCCATCCCTACCCACTTGAACGATGTCTAGGACACAACTTGTCCAGAAAACACTCAACCCCACCCATCCATGCCCACCAATATACTCTCCAACCCCCCGCGCCCCCCCAAGTAACTAAAAATCCCCCCCCCTCCTCACCAGCTAACCTGTATAACGACATCTACTACAACATTCCTCCTCCACCCAAAACAGCGGCTGGCTAACTTCCACAAATTCGCAATACACACAATAACCTAACATACTATCTTACCAAAATCCACCCAATAAATTAACAGCTCTACTAAACATCCCCCATCCCTAACTAACAACTCCCGCTACAGAAATCTTATCACTGATCCAGAAGAGACCTCAGAATTACCTCGCTCGGAGCGAAGATCAGTACCACCCAAATCTTTTCATATAATTCAGATTCCAAACATTGACAAACGCTTAGGTCCCCCAATCTGCACAATATGATCGTCCTACCCCAAGACCATCAACTAGAGCACTTCTTCTGGCAGTGCCCTGCCCTCGACCGCCCCCGTTTACACCCTTCGCTCGCATTAAACGTTCCCTTCCATCACCTGTGCATATGTCGCCCTAAGAGCAGGGCTACCGCTGTAACTGCGAGGCGTCCCATCAAACGGGACCCCTCCAATTAAGAGAGTCAGGGCCAAGAAATGGATGTTATGTATGGTATGTGATGTGTTGTATGTAAGTAAATATATATATAATTGGTTATACTATTATATATATATGACTATATATATATATATATAGTATTAAAATAATACCAGTATATTATATATAGTAACTAAGTAGTTATAATTTACACCATAACTATGATGAATTAACTTAATATGCTACATATTAGTATCTATCTAAAACTCAATATCTATACAATATTCATTCAGGCTATCATATATAATATATATTACTCGCCGACAAAGATTCTTAACGCATCACCCTGGAATATAAATTTCAACTCCCTTTCATATTTTTGTAAATGCCAAATGCTTGGGTTTGTTTCTATTGGTCGGTCAACTACTACTTACTTCAGACGTGATTGCACAGGTTGACTACATGGCTTGTTATCATACCGCTATAGTCTCACCACAATTGTATAGGAAAGCTATAATGGCATAATAAAGACAACCAACCAAATTATCCGAAATCTTCCCGAAAGTTACGCTTCATTACCTTGAGAACGAAGAATCTCACAGATCACCAACTCAACCTATACCGCTAGTCACAACACCGTATAGCTGTAAGTCCGGTAGAGACCTAACAGAAGCGCCTGGCCACAAGAACATCATCGGAACTCGACAGCAGAACGGCCATCCGATAGAGTTCACACTAGTCTGAAATACATCGCGCCATTCCTAATAGAGATAGGTAGGGGGCTTCAGCAAACTCGCTATTCAAACAATCACGCTGATACCGGCTCCATCATAGAATCCTTCTCGTCGTTCGAGGATGACTGTGCACAGCGAACCGGAGACATCGATAAGTCAGGTCGCCGGAGGGCGTCACGTATCGAGAGAGATGACAGAGTTCCGTCCATCTCGGCAGTCGCTTTCGTTGATCTTTCCAAACAAGCGTAAAGCTTACAACCCAGACTTCGAGATGTCAGACATATACTCATTTCCGACCGTACATAAGAGACGACTGAATGAACGTGTGAATACCTGCTAGAAGGTCTTCCCCTCGCCCTCCCTGACCAGGAAAGCATCGGGTTTGCCAGATTGCATTTTTCTCAAACGTATGGAGATTGGACACCTCACTCAATGGAGAAATGTACTCTTCACAGATGAGTTCGAGGTTCGCACTAACTATGCCAGATGACGTCGGCGAGTTGGAACTTGCAGGTGAGCTCTTATTCTGCTCTGCCCAATATCTCCCCAAGAATTCCTTTGAAGTGGCGCGTATTTGGCATGTCCGTGAAAAGAGAACTAACGGCTAAAGGTGCATCGCGTAAGACATCCTCGCAAGCAGTATGTCACGATTTCTTGCGCCTTTCAGGGCAAGATCAAATGCATTGCTTCTGTGTGACTAGCCACAAATTTTCACCCTCCCCCTAAAAAGTGCAACATAAAATTTGGAACTTCTTCAGCGGAATCGCACTATTAAAAGACACCAAAATGTAGTCTTTGTTCCCCGTCTAAAAGCGTTGTATTTCGTCGTTATTTCTGTTATGTATTCTATTCTTCGAGAATTTCAATTTTTTCAAACCCATGTGATTTTGAAATCGCTTCTAGCCACACTACCAGAGTCTTTTTCAAATGACTTCAAACTTTGAAATTGATACATATAAGGTCCACAGAGTCCCTACCAAAAGAACAATAAGTACAACTCTTTCCTTTTTAGCTTGGGAGGTGTCCCACAATTTCTCTAAACAAACTGGTTTTCTTTCAATTTACTAAGAAAACCTCAGTATAAACTTTTAATCTTATAAGATCAACATCAGAATTTCAGCCCGGTCATAGTCGAGGGCCAAGCATGCATCTTTTTTAACCCTAGTAAATCTTTTGTTCATACTCCACACTTAGCGAAATATTTTTCAATAAAAATTAACAACAACATTTTTATTCGAAGAGTGTCCACTCTGTACTTATAGACACATAAGCCAACTTTAAGGTGCAGACTTATACCATAAAGAGAAGTGTAGAAATTATTTCTAAGATAGAAAAACTGTGCATCTCACCTCAACGACCTATCGAGTTAGTCGTTCCCTGTAAGAAATTTCCATTACCTTTCGCCCAAACGAAAAATAACATTATCAGCCATTTTCTCATTTCCAAAACTCAAAAAAAATGTCGGTGCTTTGGAAAATCTTGGAACAACCATCGAGCACAACAACCCAAAAAAAATACAAAAAACCTGTACTTCGTACCTATTGATCTAATATCACGCCCGCGATAGCTACCCCTATGCATGCATATGTCGATGTAGTGTGAGAGTATACATTATCGAAATAAAAATATCTGGTAGTTGATCCTAAGATGTTTCATTAAAACATAGTTTGATTATAAGAATCTTAATTAATTCTGTAAAGGGCATGACTTACCAGAACAAGAAACAAAAACACCCGAAACACACGTTTTAGAGCGCCAAAAAAAAGCTAAATGTTCTTGTTCTGTTTAATTTGAGTCAAAATCGGTCCTGAGAAAAAACTTTGGCCGTATGTGGATATCTGTATTGTACGCATGTTTATAGGCTGAGAGGTAGTCATTGGAAAATAAGTCTCACCCCTGCAGCCACGAAACATTGGACTTTCCCCTCCATTCAATGGCGGTCCAAATTTTATCGTTACTTGCATGGAAACCGCCACAACACACTCACAGCACTAGGTCCTCCACGACCATCGGTAGCCACCAGCAACAGAGCTAGGTGTCCAAAACTCCCTCGGCCATTCCTGCGAGGACACCCGACCATGAATCCTCAATTTGAAAATTTTGAGATAAGTCCGTGATGTAGGCGTGTTCGGAGCCCACGTGAACACTGCGTCCCGCCCAGCACTCTAAGGAGCTCTGCAAAGCCGCTTGGTGACGGTAATAATAGAGACAAATCATGCCGCAGAACCGCATCTCCGACGAGCTTATAATCATGTCACATGCCGAAATCGGCGCTTGGATGGAAGCTGGAACAGCCATGGAGAGGCGGTAAGCAACCATTATGAGACAGCTTTATCGCCTGCCATTTCCACATCTGAACTTTGTAGCATCAGTTGTTCGTTGATTAAATACAAAACATTCATCATATTTCCAATCAAATTTTTTCGTTTTCTTTACACACCTTACTGCCATTTATACATTCCAAACACTACTGTCGATACATACGCGTTCGCCTATTACCACTTATATTAGACCCTGAATGCTATACACTCCCGAGTTAGGTTGATGAACGAGATAGAAGGAGAGCGAAGAGGGGACGTTGGAGCCTACATTTCCCCGATATGAAAGAATTTAAATTAAATTTACGGGTGATGCATTAAATTTGTCCGCGAGTTTATATATAAAATTTCAAATGTTAGTTTCTTAAAAGCTCTTAGTTTTAGTAGTTTCAATAATAATACTAATAGTTTAATACAAATAGTTTTAGTACTACCGCTATTATATTTTAATAAAGAACAAAATATTTAAAGAAAACGTCAAATATTTTAATAATTTGTTTGATTATAAGGTTTTAGTACGAAGTTGTTATTCTAGTACTGCCTATATTTTTAAAATCAAGTTAATCAACACATTATCAATGCTTTTGGAAAGGTATGTAAATAGTCATTTTGGTTTCCGAAAGGAAATGGTATAATAAGCAATAATTCATAAGTAATGTAATAAGTATAATAAGTAATAAGTCAATTGTCAGCAAATGGTATCATATAGTTACATGATACTATGAAAATAATAGCGACATTTCCTTAATATATATACACAATAAATAAAACAAAAAACTATGTCAAATTTTTTAAATGACAGAAGTTTTTAAATTAATCTTTCATTAAATGTCTCATTATTACTTCAATAATATAACATTATTGTTATAAAAAAGTTGATTAACACTCTTCTTGAAAGTATAGGTCTCCGACTGGAGAGGGAATGAGCCGGAGACATTGAAAAAGGTCCAAACTCCGGCCAGAGCCGGAGCAGGAGATCGGTGGGCATCGAACAAATTATATATATAAATAATTAATATAATATAATATATATATATATATAATATATTATATATACTAAAATTATATATTATATAATATATTACTAATTATATATATTGTAGGGTTGGCGTGTTTTCGCGCGCTAGGGTGGGTAAGCACCATTTTCTGTGAAATATTCCAATTGAGAATTAATCATTCCGGCTATATGTAGAAATAGCTAAGAAAGAAAATGGTAACTGATTACGAAGCTTATCCCTTTTCCTTCTTGGTCTTTTCAACTTATTATTATTATTATTATATATTATTATTATTATTATTATTATTTTAGTATAGTTGTCAAATATTCTGAGAAACTTATTAAATTATATTCAAAATTAATAATAAGTAATAATAATAATATATATAATAATAATAAAATAATAATAATACACCAAAAATAAATTATTTTATTTCTAAATCGTTGTAAGAATATTAGAGAATAATATCAAATCTAAAAAATTATTAATAAAATATAATAATAATAATAATAATAATTATTATTATTATATTATTATTATTATTATTATTATTATATTATAACTTAAGATATTATTATTATTATTATTATCTATTATTATTATATAAAATAATATTTATATTATTATATTATTATATTATTCATATTATTATATTATTATTATATATTATTATTTATATTTATTATTATTATTATATTATTTTATTAGGGTATTATTATTATTTTATTATTATTATTATATTTTATATTATTATAATATAGATATTTATTATATATAATATTATTATTATTAGTATATTATTATTATATTTATAATTTTATTTATTATTATTATTTAATTATTATTGATTATTACTTATCATTATTATTATTACCATGTATTATTATATTATTAATTCATTATTATCCATTATTATAATTATTATTATTATTTATTATTATTAATTTTTATTATTCATTCATTATTATTATTCATTATTATTAGTATTATAAATATTATTATTATTATTATTATTATTATTATTATTTTTTATTATTATATATTATTATATTTATTTTATCGATAATATATTATCATGATTATATTATTATTTATATTTATAGATATGTATATATATTATATATGATATATACAAGATTGAACTATGACTAATCATGATCACTTAGAACTGATAACCAAATCTCAGTTCTATCGAATAGACCTAATGAGTAATAATGGAACGATACAGCAAAAGACCCCATTAATATAAGAGAGACACAGGGATCACAAGATGACGACCATCAACCAGATCATATGTCAGTACAAGATAGTATATATGGAGTCGTAACAGTAAATGAAAGGATCAAGACGCATCTCATGTATAATAGCACGGACATGAAGATAGCGTATCAATTGAAGTGAATAGGCGATCAGTACGACTATCCATAAATGTACGACAGATAACGGAATAACACAAATCATAATAAGAAAAATAAGTAACGTCAAAATAAGATAGAAAATAAGAATATCACAGGTATAAGTTACTAGCCAAGAGAGATATAAGTGAGCAATAGATAGAGGCACTGAAATATCTAGACGATGAGTCAGTCCAACTATATAGACCAAAGTAGAAGATTATGTCATGACTATCAGCCATATGCACCAGTGATGAGGAGTGTATTGAATAAATACATCATGATAGCAAGACATAGCAGCACTGCATCGCTCACAGCCCGCGTACACACCATCCGCAGCACATCATCAGCGAGGCGAGGCATCCCATCAATCAGCCAGCGTAGAGGCAGGAAGTAACAGAGGAAATGGACAACACAAATGGCATCAGACGATGTAAACATACGTTAAGCGCATGTACTATCAGGCTCTTAATACACATGTGATCGCCGATCACCCATAAGAATAATAGAAAGAATATGATATATGGTGGCGGGAGCGCGTCGTGCGGCTGCGCCGCTGGCGCGGCTGCCGCGCGATCGGCGCGCCGCAGCTACTGCCTCGCGCTCGCGGCCGGCGGCGGACGCCGCCATTGAAAGATTTCGTAGAAACATGATTAAAATGAGATAAGGGAACAAAGAAAGAGTAGATAGAGGAAAATAAGAAGAAGAATAAAGAGAATGAAAAAAAAGAGAAGATGAAAGAATATAAGAAGCTTAAAGAATGAAATTCGCATTACAAAGCAACCAGAATAATAAGAAGAAGAAAATGAAATAAAGGAAAACAACAAAGTAAAAAAATGTCAGGATGGAAAATAAAAACTCACCACGGCACCTGAGCTTACCCGGGCGCACACCTTGAGAAAAGGAAGACCAGGAAAGAGTGAACAAAAAAAACAAGGTAATAAGAAAAATACAATGATTTGTGAGAAAAAGGAATATTTATAAAAGGTAAAGAAAAGAAATAATGAAGAGACTAAGCAACCAAGTCATAACGGCAAAAAACTTACTAATTACTGAAATGAATCAAGTAAACAAATAAATAATAAAGAAAAAATAAGAAAACATAAATGAGAGTAGATAAATAATAAAGTATATGATGAAGAAAGATAATGTACGATAAATGAGGATAAGATAAAAAAGAATGAAAGTAAAAAGAATGAAGTTAATAGTAATAAAGTAAAATAAGAAGAAGGAGAAAAGAAGGAAAGGATTGGAATAAGAATAAAAGAAAAAAGAGTAAAATAATAAGGAAGAAAATAATGAAAAAGTAAGAATAAAAATAAAATGAAGTGTAAGAAAAAAGAATAAGAAGGCAAGGAATGGAAGAAGGACTAAAGAATGGAAGTGCTTCAAGAGTGATGACTGGAAAAGGAATAAGAAGAAAGCGGAAAGAAATAAAAAAAAAAAAAAAAAAAAAAAAAAAGAAAATGATTAATGTGAAGATATGAGAGGAGGAAAGTAGGAGTTGTGATTAGAGGAGAAGGAGAAGGTATAAAATAAGAAAGAATAAAAAAAATAAAAAGAAGAAAAGAGAAAAGAAGGAGAGAATAATAATAATGAATAAGTAAAAAAAGAATGGAAGAAAAAAGAAAAGGATAATAAATTAAAGAAGCAGGAAGAAAAAATAAGGATGTAGAATAATGAATGAGTAATAATGAAGAAAAGAAAAAATAAGCTTATAATAAAAAAGGAATGAAGAAAAAAAAAAATAAGAATATGTAAGAAGTATGAAAATTAAAGTAAAAAAGGAGTTCTCTATTAAGAAGCAAAATACATTAATTAAATAAAGTAATGAAGAAATAAAAAAGAGACAGGATAGGATAGTAGAAGAGAGAAAGAGTAAAAAAGAAAAAAAGATAAAATACAAGATGATATATAGGATATAGAAATGAGTAGTAAGAAAGAATATAAGTGAGATATACGGGACGAGCACGGAAGGAATGAACGGCGGCGACCCGGCGAGATGCGTGGGGGTGGCAAAAAAAGGCGTCAAAAGTGAAAAAAAACGGCTGAAACGTCAAAATGTATACAATAGGTGAAAACAGAGAGTAAGGTAAAAATGGGAAAACGCGCACAGAAAATGGTACGTTAAAAAGACTACAAAGAAAGTGATTAAAAAAAAAAAGTAAGTTAAGAAAAACAAGTAACGGCAACTGGGGATCAGAATAGCTGAAGTCAAAGGACTGAATGCAAAACCGTACCAAACGGAAAATAGGGGTGGGGGGAGACTACAAAAGGATAATACCAGGAAAAAAGGTCACGGATCGCAAATTGGTCCCAGGAAAAGGGTCACAATCACAGAGAGTTAAGAACAAAAAACACGGACAGTCCTCAGTCACGCATAACCGTCCTACTCTGAAAATAAACAAAAAAATAAGCATATAGGGGCAAAATACAGAAAACCCACGTCGCCCGGCCGTAATGACAAAGCAGCCGCCCAGGGGGAAAATGAATGGCGGAAGACGCACCAGGCGGCTGACGTAGAAACCGCCGGGAACGCCACCAATGCAACCGCGTAAAGCAGGGCACCAGACTAAAAAGACAGGCAAAAAAACAAGGCAGGGGCATGCCCTGTCAAACAAGCAAGACCATCGCTTACTTTCATAGTAGTCTGTGCACGCGCAGGACGTAAAAGCATACCGCCCAGGCAGAACAACCGGGTCTACCACTAAACCCATGATAATAAGGGGACCAAGGTAAAGAACGCACTACCGTATCGCACTATCCCAAAAAAAGGCTGCATTTAACACATCCATCCCAACCACACCGAGGCCCCACGTAAGAAATTTTGGAAAACATAGCCCCAGTAACTACTTCGGCTCGTTTATGAAAATAAGCTCTCACACCAAATACGGCTCTTAAGAAAGGCAGCGGAAAACGAGGCTCCGGAGCGGCCCAAATAATGGCGAACCCAAATATAGACCAAGTTTATGTAATTTGAAACAATCCCTCTATCATCAAACAGTAGTGATACGCATTCTCAGAGTAAATAGTAGCATCTAGACTTAGGCTCCACCGGAATGTAAAAACCCGCCACATCTCACTAATTATAAATAAAATTTATATTACTAAGCGACCTACCACCCAACACATATATAACGTTTATGTCCTCTTCCTACCCCTTACATATATGTGTTTCTCTAACGCTATAGGTTATCCGAAAGAGCGCCAACTCGATCAATTCCTTAACTTTAAAAACTCGAAACCGAGTCAATATGAAGTACCATAAACAACAATAAGTCTAGCAGAAAACTGGGGCCTAAATTGTCCACTGTTAAATACTGTAAATCTCCTTATAGATATAAATGCAATTATTGTTCGGACTAACTGAGCCACTATTATGATAAACAAAAAGCACAGAACGCAAAATAAAATGAAGGAATAATTTAAATTTAAAGCAATAATAAGTTTTGGAGACAAAATCATGGAATGTATTTTTATATATCAGAAAAAGCACTAAACTAATATGAAAAACATCAACGAACGAATTAATGATCCAACGCATTTATCATGCAAAATAAATAAGACGAAGAATGGTGAATCCTTAATCAAACAGCAAATCCAGTAATTGATAGTAATGGGCGAAGAAGCGTTCAAACTTCTTGTTTTAATAAAGAAAATGAATATTTATTAAATTAATGCATAAAAAAGAAAAAAATCCAATTATTGGTAGATAACAAATTATTCTTGGAGCAAGGAAGTTCATATTTAAGAGATCAAGGGTCGCCATACTCAAAAGATGTACATATTTTAATTATGATGTACATAATCCTATTGTATTAGAAATAAAAGTTTAAAAATAATATTTTGATTCCCCTACACGACAAAAAAATAAGTAAAAATTTAACAAAATACTAGCTCACCAAAACAAGTATGACAAACACACCTAATGATACTTGATATCCTGACAACTACAACACACATTTAGGAATCGAAGGGTTTATGGATCCGTTAAAGGATATATAGAATAGCAGATTACAAAAAGATTAAAACACAAATCATGTCATAAATGATATGCAAAGAAAGTAGATGACTGTCAAAGCATTTAAATATCCAAAATACACTTATGTCCCGAAGGAGAAACATCACATGCTGCTAATCACTCCATTTTAAAATTGAATAGCATTTAATAGAACTTCAATGGAACATCATCATTTAGTAAAAAAACAAAACCAATAGCACTCAAACTCTTGATAACAACAATAGTTTACTATTAATTTCATAACTTAATGCCTGAATATATACGAGCTAATTACATACATAGTACTTTGGGTGACCAGATTAAATATAAGAATATGTACCTAACTTTCTATTAGCATTCCAACGCTTCTGTAATCTTCTTAATGTATAATTATAACATCCCCAGAGAAATAAAAATATACATATACTCCAGATTAATGGTTGTACAACATAAGACATTTATTAGCTACTTAGCTACCACTAGATAAAACTAGTCAAGCTAGCAGAAGAAACCGAAGACATTAAAATAAAAAAACTCCCATTTTCCGAAGCGGTTTCAATGGTTAATAATGGAGACAATTACAGTTCTAGTAGAGCACCATGCTTTCACTTATCATTACAATATAAAGCATGGTGTCATCACTCAAAAGTTGCTCAAATATAAAACTTACCTGAGATCGAGAAAATTCAACGATATTGAAAGTAATATAAAATAACACACTAATATTCATATTCTAAGTAATTAAATTTGAGTTACTTAACATGTCATGCTAATATTGAGAAGTGAAAGGAAGGAAAAGATATAAATGGAAGCGTAAAGCTAGACCAAGAACCACATCTTATAAGGAAAATAAAAAATTAACTTGAACATAAAACTCTATATAAATATTAAACAACAAGATCTAGGGGCAATTTATATAGAATTATATAGAGATTAAGATAATGGTTCGCATGTAACCAAGCTTATGGATGAACAATTTACAATCGGAAAATTTAAATTTGGTATTGATCCACTTCTGAATTTAATTTAATAAGGGAATATTAGGTAATACTGAGCAAAGCGCAAAATTGGAAGAATAAGAGTAATAATGCTTAAGCGGCAGAGGCGTCAACTTAACACTCGTAAGTGTTTTCGAAGTGATCATACATGCAAATATATAGAAATAGAATAAAAAATACTATAAAAAGAAAAAAAAAGATAAAAATATAAAAGAAAAAAAAAAAAAAATAAATATAAAAAGATTAACTGTAATTGAACATCATAGTCAGAAATACAAACAAAAATATGCACACAAAGACAAGATGTTAATGTACAAAGAAACGCATTCAGTGACGAGAGCTTCGAGAGCATTCTTTTGGAAGTAAAGTGAAATAGTCGATGGAGTAAATATACAATGATACCAAAGACAAGACCTAAGACAGACTTAATTGGATGAAGCCTAAACAGGGACGTTGAAGGCTGACTAAAGTATTATATTAAAAGAGCAGCACATATCAGAGGGCGTTTCAAAAAAAGCATTGTTGACCCAATAAATTCTACATATCGAAAATGAAATCCAAAGGCAAAGAAGAAGGAAAGAGAGCAGGCTAAGGTCAAGCCAAAATCCTGATATAAAATTGTAAAGTATAAAAAGCCTACTATTAGAGGAGAATTTTAGATCAATAACTTAAAATAATAACAAACTTATGAAAAAACAAACTAAACAAACCCATGAAGGTTGCCAATTTATGCTAAATTGAAGACGAAAATGTTTGTCTTTTTAGGAGAATGACTCCAGTTTCGTAAAAACATGTGTATATATCATAAAAACGAGAAATCCAATAGTAATCAATTACTCTAAAGGAATAGAAATTATCCGATAGTGGACCTAACGATTAGCTAATAATCTAAAAATATATAAATTATAACCCCACTGGACGTAACGAAAACGCTATTAATGAAGTTGTGCAACCATAGGGGAATATTCCATCAAAGATAACGATCATTTAAGGAGATTGTGATGGAGATCTAGCTAAGCCACCATTAGCTTCAATACCTAAAATAACTTAGAAAAATATTAAACAACTGATCGGCTTTAAAAACTATACAAATCTAAGTAAGGCACATTTAAATATACTAACCGAATTATTTATAATAAAAAAAAATATCATTACAGCCATTTTAGGCAAACGTATAATAACAGTTGTAGAGTACATCAATAGAGCACTGAATCACTAAAAGGCAGCAATAGAGGTTCAGCGGAGTTAAAATAAATAAAAATAATCCACTCCCTGTTTTTGTAAATGTGTTTGCAGTATTCAAGGTCCAAATAATACTCACATATCATGTATAGCCTAATTAATGTGACGAAAGTTAAAAACCACCTAAAAATTGTAAGCTAATCAACTGTCTAATCCATGGATAACACGCGAGTTCACAAGTTATAATCATGATAATATAAAGCGGAAGAAACCTAATATTAAAGAAAAGAACCGATAAACATAGCTAGAATTCTGATGACCAACTCGACGATAGAAAAGGGGCACAAAAATTCGACCAGAGGCTGTCAGGACGAGGTCTCGCTATGTGAAAATAGAAGTCGGACTTCAGACACTGGCCACTTCTCATTAGAATTCTTAACATTAACTTTGTGATGGATATTCGTTAGTCTGAACGCTGTTATATTAATATTTAGTAAATGAATCCTTAGATAGATTCGGAAATATTTTAATGCAAATTTATGAAGAAGAATACAGATTTTACTGTTAAGGGTCAAACCTTTTAATGCTAAGAATAAAAACCCCCCCCCCCCCGACCCCTTTAATTTATTTATTTTCTTCACCCCGCGACAAAGATCTCAGTCCTCGTACCAAACATGCAGGGGAGCGTTTCCAAGAATACTAACATCAGTAGCACTTTAAGGTCTTGTATAAAACAGTGTTTTCCCGATATTCAACCACCACAGGCAGAGAGCCGTCGACAGGAAGGTGTTCCCCTTTCAAAAAGACGCTGTGTATTTTGTTACAAAGAGGCAGGTGTCGAAGTAAAGCGAAACGTCGAGAAAGTCCTGACGTTTTGTGAGAAGTGCGGAAATGCTTGCTGCACTGCACTAATAACTTAAACGCGAAGCAGAGAATAGATATAGTATAGCATATTGTAGATCTATAAATATTCCGTAATTTAAAAATAAATAATTAAAATATATTAGAGATATGATTTAATATATATATATAATAGAAATTAAATATATATATTAAGATTAAATAATGACCGTAAATAAATAAATAAACATATAATAATATATATATAATATATATATAGAATATAAAATATAGTTAATATCATTAATAAAATAAATATATAAAAATATAATAAAAATATTAAATTATATATTATTATAGATATATTAGACGGTTGGCCGACCGCACCGGGAGTAAATGCGGTGCGCAGTGCGCCATCAAAAATTAATTTTAGAACGACCTGGTTGCCGGTTGCGGTGTAACGGAAAGAAAAAATAAAATGAATGCAAATAATGAGTGCGGTGCGGGTTAAGAACAACAAGAGAAAAAAAAATTGGTGGTGCGGTGCGGTGCGTTGGGTGCGGGATACCTTTTGATACGCAACATCTCAGCTACATTCGGGAAACAAATTTCTAAAAATAAATTAAAAAAATGTAAAATAAAGAAAGAAAATTTGAGATGCTTGGAATTATATAAATATATATATTATAGAAATATATTAATAAAGAATTATATTATAAATAATAAAATATATATAATATAATAGTATATATAGAATATATATATATTAATAATATATAATATAATGAATATTATTAAAGATAGTAATACGAATCCAATTGTATAATAGAAAGTAAATAGAAAATGAAATTAAAGCTACCTACTAACTATAAAATATATAGAAAATATACTGAAAATATATATAATATATATATGCCCCTTCAGTAGGTGTATGGCTATAGATCATCAAAGACGAATAAAGAGTAGACAGAAGACAGGAGAATTTTACGACAGAGTTATGTTTTTGGGGAACAACGAAGGAATAGAGTCGAGGAAAAACAAAGAACAAAATTCCACAGAAAGCATAAATAGGAGTCTCCAGATAACAAACCACAACCGCCTCAATCACGCACGTCTCCGAATGGGATTCGCTAAGTCCAAAGGGGGCGTATTAAACAACCAAATTAACCAAACCGAGTGCATATAGAGAGCTAACACCCCTCACCCACTAGTCTTCCTTCTCCACCCGCACCTGTTCACTGGTCCCCACTCCCATTTAACTGCCCCTACAATAACAAAATGTCCCACACCGATCACACATAACTCTAACGGACGATCGTAAGTCGACCTCAATATCGTCACTACTCTCATTAATCTGATTCTTGAACAATTGTCATTAGTGCATATGGAGAGAACAATTAATTTAATACTCTCTTTTCGAGTTATTAACAGAAACATATGATGACAATAAACCAAGTGATTATGCTAGAAACACATTATCATAAAATGATATCTATATAAATGACGTGGAGATACAAAGAAAGGAAAATTAACAAATATGAGTTTAGAAACCAAGAAATTGATCAAATGAGAATAGGGAAAAAGAAAGACTTAATTTTAATATAATTATAATAAAAAAAAAAAACGAAAATACAAGCCCGCAAAAAAAAGAACCGCCGTGACAAAACAATAGGCAACTAGAGAGACTATCAATAATAATAGATCCATGCTAACCTTCAACGTAATAATTTTACTAGAATAAAAGTAACGTCATAGTATTACTGATAAGTGTAAAGCGAACTTGTATAATTTAACTGACTTGATATTTTATTAAAGTTTTACTTACAACAGAGCCATGGTCGAATTATTAAAAGTATGCCGGCAAGTCTAGACCTATAATTTTGAAAAGAGATAAATCATTCTTGATACTTTTATGTTTGAGATGTCAACAACTAAATGTAATTCGTAAAATTGACAATTGATGACTTGGCACGTAAGTGGAGGTTGTGTGTTAAAAGTTCACTCAAGATAAAGAAACAAAAGAATTTCTTTATATTAGCTCCAGCATGATCTACATGATCACAGTGAAAAACATCATCTGGGGCATAGATTCCATGTGATATAAATGGACATA
>JABUQX010112055.1:0-18713 GCA_015478945.1 Trachelipus rathkii | reverse complement strand
GGTTTTACCGTCTTGAGGGGTATGCGTCTAAATAAAAGGAACAAGCCCTCTCGTGTGG
Source organism: Trachelipus rathkii (assembly GCA_015478945.1). NCBI lineage: Eukaryota > Metazoa > Arthropoda > Malacostraca > Isopoda > Trachelipodidae > Trachelipus > Trachelipus rathkii. The sequence continues at coordinate 18,655 of JABUQX010112055.1, read as the reverse complement.
TGCCACCTTGGGCGAAGGGCCCTCCTGCGCCGGAATAGGATGAACACTTACACTGATCGATTTTACATAGTGGTAGTGGGGGATATCGGTGCCGTCACAGTCCCGTTTGAAGCTATAGGGTGGATTTTGCTGATCCGTGTGAGAGTCCTTCCTATCCACGTACAATGGTACAGAATGGGAGGGGGAGTGGTAAGGCTGGGATCTATTACTTATTCGACTTCTTTGTCATATTCTTTACTACTAGCTGGTTTCTCTTTTTCCGAATGCTTCTTACGCACCTTACTCCAACCAGTCTTTGGGAGGAGATAAAAGGTAGATGAAAGAATTACTTATATATATATATTATTATACTATATATACTATATATATATATATATATATATATTATATGTAGCTATCACCATACTATATACTATCAGTATATATATATTATATATATTTATATAATACTATAGACTATATCTATATATATATATATATATATATAATATATATAATATATAATATATATATATATAATATATTATAAATATATATATATATATATATATATATATTATATTATATATGTATATATATATATATAATACAGTATATATATATATATATACTTATTATATATACGCTTATACTATATATATATATTATATATATAATATATCAATATATATATAATATGTATATATAGTAATATATATATTCATATATATATATATTAATAATTAATAATAAATAATAATAATAATAAAATCACGATCATGTGACACATGTAATAATTATATCTGGCCCTAAGAGCACAAATAAAAAACCACTTTACTAAGTAAATCTTAAAATCTCACGTTTATATTACTTGATACCTCTTTAACATATTGTATTACGTAATTTTAATGCTAAATAATCTAAAAATACCTTGATATATATGAAAAAAAAGTAATTTAAAAAAAAACAAAAAAAAAAACAAAAAATTTGGGCCTTTGGTCTTTTTTTAAAAAAAACGTGTATTTTTTTTAAAAAAACAAACGAACGGTTTTTTTTTAATCCCAACCCATATATATATATATATATATATTGAAGGGAGAGAAAACTTAAATCGCAATGATATGATAATGTCTTGATAGATATATGTAAAAATATTAATAAAGAATAAAGAAAAAAGAATACATCTTAAACATGAATAAAGAGTTAACATTGACAACAATGAATGTAATAGGAATGGGCGTTTAGTTAATGTTAAACAAAAACCTACGTGGGTAGTAACTTCTCTGTCGGTAGACGATCTCCGTGTGTTATAGCGTCTGGGATATTCCCTCATCAAGCTCCAGCAATAGTCGGCCATTTCATATTGATATTCCACTTAGCCCTGGTAACGTCCTTCACATGAACTTTAGATCTCTTGATGGAAGCGTCACCCTGCTCATCACTAACATCGCCTAGGTTATCAGGGAATTTTTCTTAGGTGAGAATGTAAGATAGTGTCAAACTTATTAGCTCATTTTACATTCCATGAGTTCCTTGTACAATGTTAGTCGGTTCTCGGCGTTTCCTGTCCAGAAAATTCTGTGCTACATCTGAAAAAGCATTCACGCTCTGCCTCTAACACAGTCCTTGTTTGTCGCCAAATAGGCCAGCATCACGGGAGGAGTTCCGTAATTTTGTGGGCCATTCAAAGTATTCCCAGCTTTTTTCTTCTTTCGTCACTCAGACCAGGAAACGCTGAGCATATATAGCGGAAGCATTCACCCACCATCATGGTTTCAGGCCTTCACAAATTTGTTTCATCAAACAGTTTTATGTGTAGTGGAGGTAAGATGATGTTTTCTCTCTGTAAAGGTGGTTCACGTACGATGTTCCCGTCACCTGGGGCGTCAAGGCTTCCCTCGGTGGCCATTCTCTTTTTGGTCCAGTGATCCTTTGCCGCCGGCTGTCCCAATAGCAACAGGGAGCAGGGATAATTTTGGTTTGAAACCTGGCTTGCTGAGCCGAGCAAAATGTTTTACCATTTTAGAGGTCGACGCTATTTACCATCCATGTTACCCTGATATTGTGCCTCTCCAAACTGTTCTTGATTTTTGCCATACTCCTCCCTCATCCGGTAGTGCCAGAGTTACGGCCTACTGGAACCGAAGCCATTACCTGTGTGCCGTTGATGTAACAACCCACACACTATTAACTACTCTTGGAAGTGTCAATAAACAGTCGCCACTTCATCTGCAATTTCGATGCTGAAGTCCCATAGCGCGAGTAGTAGGCCTGCAACTTCACTGGAATACACAAGGTTACCATCTGACTGGAAGAGCCTCCTCAGCTCTGCTTCTCTCTGTTACGATAAAATTTTACTCTTGTGCCATGGTCCAGCTAGTCATTTTCATGCAACCTCGAAAGCCAACAGGCTCAGGAAACTTCGCAAATACAACTCTACATACAAGATAGCCCAGTTCACCGCTGCGACAGTGAACATGACGACCATTCGACTGTATTTCGAGCCTAGCATTGATAGACATCATTCCAAGTCAATTTGGCATTCCATACAGTATTGATACGTACTAAACGTTACCAACATGCTTTCCGAATATCGGACCGCAGTAAACTTGCTGCTTGACTGTAGATATATGCGGAAGTAACGTCTATCCAGGGGCCTACGTGCTAGATGAAATTTGCCAAAGCAATGCCGTGCAAATTCGCTCTACCCTAATAGTGCGCACATCATGAATAATATAGATAATAATAACAATCTAACGTCGCATTCGCAAAAATAGGATCCATTGATTGCCATTTTGAAAACGGGATGTGATACAGCAATCCGAGAATATATATCGAATCAGCACCTCCGAATTACTATATATCTGCTACAAAAGTCCATCCAGGGAAAAATTTCACCTTTTCTTGTTGACCAGTCAAAAGTTTGTCTTTATTTTTCCCTTTAAAGGATGACCGGAACTTTGAAATAACACTATTCGGCCAGAATGAGCGAAGTGATTATTCGGGCGGAATATTCGGTATTCGGCCGAATACTTTTTAGCACCGAATATCGGTATCGGTATTTCGGCTTTTTCAACTATTCGGCACATCCTAAAGGCTATTATATTATATAATCATATATATAATAATATATATATAAATATTATAATATATATATAATTATATAAGTATATTATAAATTATAACATATATACTATCTCCCATATATATATATATCATATACTATTAATATATATAATCAATATATAAATATTTCATAGTATATAGTATATTATATAGTATTATATATATATATAGTGGCGTCTGGTGGAAGGGGGCTGCCGGACCATCCACTGAGGAGTCCAAAGCCAGCTTCCCCCGGGACGAAACTTGCCAATTCATCGGGAACTTCAAGTGCTCACTCTCTGTCTAACCCTCATCTAAGTCTTCAGCTAATGAAGTGGTTCTTCAAGAACAACTTCCTTACCACCCTTCACATTGGTTTTGACACCGGACCGCAAAGTGCGCCACTAGTGCCATTGGAGTGGCACAATGAACACCAGCCAGCATCCCATCTTTCCTCTCAAAAGTTGTCGCCGTGGGTGTAAGACATTCGTTGTAGAGTTTGTTTCCATACCAGCAAATCGTTTCAACGCGCGGCATTACATTCAATTCAAGTTTCGTTCTGCCCTGGGCGCTGGCTCAGTCGGTCATCCGGTGTTGGACGCCTGTACTGTCTTGCTTGGCTCACTCGCAGGTGCAGACCAACTGGCACGTAAGCAGTCTACAGAGTGGTCGAAGCCTTCTCCAGTGCCCGAGTCGGCCCTTTTATATGGTAGTCCTGCACTACCATGGAGCCTCTCACTTCTGCGACACAGCTGACCGGACGTCCTTTCAGTAGTGCGCAGAGCGGAGTTGTTCAGGTGCCTCGGCGGAAATTAGTCACTGTGGGCGGAAGTTTTGTGGCGTCTGGTGGAAGGGGGCTGCGACACACCACTGAGGAGTCCAAAGCAGCCCTCCGGGACGAAACGCCAATTCATCGCGACAATGCTCACTCTCTTCAACATCATTCTAGTCTTCAAGCTAATTGAAGGTCGGTTCTCCCTCAAGACCAACTCCTTACCACCTTCATAATATCATATATATATATATATACAGTAATATATATATATATATATATATCATCCTAATATTACTATTATTATATATATATATATATATTTATATATTATATATATAATAGTACTATCATATATATATATATATATATATATATACTATATATATATATATACTATATATATATATATATTATATATATATAATTATATATATATATACTATATATATATACTATATATATATTATATATATATATATATTATATATATATATATATATATATATATATCACCTACTGATAGAGGTGATATATCTACCTATTTGGTGTATATATATCACCCTATTTAAGAGGTATAGTATATATATATCCCAGAGACAAATGAAATTAGAGGTTAGTAAAATTTGGTGTTTACAATATCTAGTTACTTAATTTTACTTACATTATTTATATCAGAGAGAACAAGCACAATAGTTGCTGAAAAAAGAAATTGCAAGGAAAAAGTTCCAAAGTAAATTCAGACATGTCATCTGTTGCTAGACTAAGCCAAGAACTCAGCAGAATAAGAGTTCACTGACAATTTGGTCGAGTCTCTGAGTGCCCAGGTTTGAATCCTTGGGTCAGTATATCACTAATAAACAGTTTATTCATACCTCATTTTCATCTAATCCAGAAATTTGTCCAAAAAGTTTGTCATTTGGTGTATGCTCCTCCTCGAAATCCAAAGGCTCGTCTTTCACTTCAATCTCATTTTTGACATCAAAGTTTGAGGCAAATTTTCTTTCCTGTTCAAAAAATGTTTTGTTCAATATATTTTTAAACTTTTTTTAATTATACAGTAACTAAGAAATAATAATAATAATAATAATAATAATAATAATAATAATAATAATAATAATAATAATAATAATAATAATAATAATAATAATAATAATAATAATAATAATAATAATAATAATAATAATAACAATAATAATAATAATAATAATAATAATAATAATAATTGTTTTATCTTTATTTCTTTAGTTGTTTTATATGTTTGAGATTTATAGATGAAACGTATATGTAAATCAAATCAGGTTCCTTTTTGTGTAATTTTTCTCATTTCGATAGAAGCTGACTGTTTCTGTATTGAGCTCATGACAGTGCAGTGTTGTGGGCTGTAAAACTAAAGTCTTGTAAATACTTATAAATACTACATAATTAGAAGAAGATTTAGTTAACAAATTAACTAGAAGAAAGAAAGAAAACATTTAAGTTTGGATAAATACAGATTTTCTTGGAATCTTCACTGCCTTATCTATAGTGTGAGTATTTGTTTACTTTGCTGTGTTAGGCTAGCATACTTATTTAGACAGTGGTAGCAAAGCGTAGTTTGGATATTCTCTGAAGGTGGTAGTTTAGGTTAGTTTAGATACAGGTGGCAAGGACAACATAGGTGTGAGTGAGGGTAGTGAACAAAAAAACAGCGGAAAACAAGAAGGATATGTACGACTTTCAAAGGGGATTTGAGCAGTGGAAATGAATATGAGCTATGGAAGAAAAGAGTGAATTTATAGTATAAGGTGGATGGAAAGGAATATCAATGTCCAGCAGGAGAGATTTTATTGAGTTTGGGTGAAAAAGCTTTTGAAGGTGTGCGTGATGTAAAGTGGGAAGGTTTGGTAAAAGAGGAAAGGATGAAGATATTGGATGGATTGGATAAAAAGTATACAAAAGGGAAATAGAGAGATCATTATGATAGAATACTTGAGTTTTTCTATATTAATGATGAAAAAATGAGGGAAGGTATCGATGAACAGTATGACGGTATGAGAATAAATGTAAAATTGCTCCTTGGAGAGAGTAGAGTTGGGACTTTGAGGATGAGGATAGATGAAGTGTTGTTACATTTCGTTGGTAGGGTGCAAATGTGTTACTCCCACGTATATCATTTGGTCGGCAGATGGTATTAGCGTATTGTATGAAAGTATGCTCCAGATGGGTAGGGTTAGGTTTCAAACATTTAAAAGTAATGATTTGTTGAATGTGTGTGAAGTTCTGGGTGAGAAAAAGGCTTGAGAGAAGAATTGTGAATGGGTTACAAATGCAAAGAAGTGGAGCAGACAGATGAAAGAGAACAGTGGGCTGATGGAGAAAACGTTTGAATAAGAAGGACAGATGTGGGAGAGTGTAATGCAATGTGTGGTCTGTAGGTCTATGTATCATTTTGGTGCAAATTGTCCTGAAAGATTTCAGAACAACAGTCATAGCGAAAGAGGAGCTTAAATGTTGGAAGAGGAGTGGTTAAAATGGTGTAATTGAAATTAGAAACTGTATACCTAAATGAAGAAAAAAAAGAGTGAAGAATGTCGAGAGAGGCCCAAGAACTGATGAAATATGTTGCAAAATATCGATACAGAAGGCTCGTATCAAAGCCTCGCGTAGGAATTGGGGACAAAATGAGCAAAGATAGAGTGATAGGTTACGTTTGTGATAAGAATGAAATGATATGTATGTAGATTCGATGAAAGCTTAAATGTAAGTTATGTCTATTGTAGAACTACTAGTGTGGATAAAGGAGCGGGAAAGAACAGGTGTGATAATGTGTTTGGATATTTCACTTGCGGCATGCATTGAGCCCAGGCATATGTTTTTCGGGTTGCGAATGGGGTAATGGGTAATGGGGGATGTACCTGACCTGGCTTCTACTGCCAACCGGACCGGTGCCGCCTGTTCCGAGTTGAATGAAATCATTTAAAGAATCTGAATGTATGTTCTGAATTTGATAGAACGAATGAAATGATCATACGCGCTGAAATCTGGGTAATTATAGTGAATTACGATGTAAGGGTGAGATGAGAAAAGGGCACTATGAAAATTGGTTTAAGAATAACCAAAATGTTTAGTGGGTGAGGATAACATAGAGCAGGTTTAGAGAAAGGGAGTCAGGGAATAGTACATAAGTCATAACATATGCGAAATTTGGTCATCCTACGCTAAGGTACGTATTGGTGGGACCTAATTTATAAGATGCTTATGGGGATGAGGTTGATAGTGAAGAAGGTAAGGAGATAAAAGTGTGTAGAGAAGGTGAGTGATGAATGTGATGTCTGTGTGAGGTACCAGAAGACACCTAGTAGACCTTTGGTGGGTTTTCCCCTTGCGAGGAAGTTTAATGAAACAGTGGCTATGGATCTGGGGGAAATAGAGGGTCAGAGGTTTCTTGTGATGGTGGATTTGGGTACCAGGTACTGTCAAGCAGCATGGGTGAGAAGTAAGGAGCCAAAAGAAATTGTGGAAAAAGTGTTAGAGAAATGGATCAGTATATTTGGTGCGCCTGAGAGATTTTTGGGTGATAATGGTTTGGAGTTTCAAAATGAAGAAATGAAAAGTTTGTGTGAAAGGTTCAGTATGACTCAATGGGTGACTGCTGCTGAAAGTCCGTGGAGTAATGGTCAATCTGAAAAAATGGTAGGGTTATTAAAGGATTCTATGAGAAAAATGAAAGATGAGGGTGCTAGTAAGAATGTATGTCTAATTTGGTCAGTGGCTGTGAAGAATGGTTTATTAAATAGAAGTGGGTATTCGCCCAATCAGTTGGTATTTGGTAAGAATGTCAGGTTGCCTAATTATACTACTGAGGAGGAGGCTAGTATGGGTGTTTTGGGAGTTGAAGGGGAAATTCTTATGAAACATCTGGAGGGCATTAAAGCGAGTAGGTTAATACACATTCAGCAGGAGGGAGATGATAGGATAAAGAGGGCTATGAAGGGCCAGATAAGGGAACATAAAGTAGATTTGGTTGAACCTGGTGATAATGTATATATATTATAAGAGAGAAATTGATAAAGAATGGAGAGGCCCAGCAAAAGTGATAGGAAGGGATGGTAAGACTGTGATAGTTAAACATGGAGGGACACTAAGGGAAGTAGATTTACATATTACAAGGTTAGCACGAGTTCCAACGGGGAATATTCTAAATGAGGTAGATGATGGTGAGAGTGAAGACAATGAAGAACAAATGGTGATAAAAGGGATAATGAAAGTGTAGGAGAATCTGAGTATGAAGATGAATTTGTGAAATAAGGAAGAAACCCAGTCAGGAGGAACAACAGGAGGTTGTAGAGGAAGTGGAAGAAAAGTGAAGATAGGAAAGAGGTATAGATGTGTTAATAAAGTAATGAGAGTATTGATGTGAAAGTGCTTAGTAGGGATGGTAAGGCAAGGAGTAAGAAGTGGAGTGATTCCTATAATATTCAGAATGTAAGTAAAAGGGAGTGTAGCTGGGTTGATTTTCGTGATTACAAGGATATTGAATATATAAGTGATCAAGAGGAGGTATTGTTTAGGTAATTGGGATGATGAAAGAGTATTGAAAGCTAAACTGAAAGAAATTGATAATTGAGAAGCGAATGATGTCTTTGGAAAAGTTAAGGATAGGGGTCAAAGAAGTAAATCACTTAGATGGGTGATCACTCAGAAAATGAAGGAAGGAAAGGGAGTGTGTAAGGCAAGATTGGTTGCGAGAGGTTTTAAGGAAGAAGGAGATGAGTTAATAACTGAAGCGTCTACTTGTTCTGGGGAGATGTTAAGATTGTGTTTAAGTGTTATAAAGAGGGAGGGATGGGAATGTAATTTGATTTATATAAAATCAGCCTATTTGCAGGGTGATATAATTAAAAGACGTGTGTATGTGATTCCTCCGAAAGAAGCAGAAGAGGATGGGCGTATCTTGGAGTTAAAGAAGACGGCATATGGTTTAAAAGACGCTGCAAGAGCTTGGTACGAGAAAGTGGTTGCGGTGATTACTCTACTGGGTGGTGTGAAAAGTAAGATTGAACCTGCGCTGTTTATGTGGAAGAATGGAAGTCGTTTAAAGGGCATTATGTGTACTCATGTGGATGATATTTGTTTAAGTGGTCCAAAAAGGTTTATGAACATTGTTATTCGTGAGATGAAAAAAAAAAACATGAAATAGGGTCGGAAGATGTACAAGGGTTTAAGTACATACTAAATAGATGTGAACATCCATGAACAGGATGGGATATGGTTGGAATAAGATAAATATATGGAGAGTATAAATGTGCCAGATAAGAAAGAATTTTTTGGTGAAAGAGAAATGGAAAAGAAGGAATTTAGTGCAATAGATGAATTGGTTGAGTGGACAATAGATGAATTAGTTGATTGGACAAACGAAGCCTGATTTATGTTATAATGTGAGTGATAGGAGTAAGTTCTTTAAAGGGTGAAAAGTGGAAGAAATGAGGAAACTTGTAAATGTGATTAAAAGGAGCAAAGAGATCGATATGGAAATATGGTTGAGTACGTAAGTACGTTAGAAGGTAAAATTCAAGTGGAGGTGTATACAGATGCTTCTTACGGTATGGAAGGTTGTGTTAGTCCGCTAGTGAAGTATATTGTTGCTTTGAAGGACGTAAAAGGGAATAGATGCCGGATTGCTTGCAAGTTGAGGTGCATGAGAAGGGTTGCAACAAGATCTACAATTGACGCTGAAGCGATTGCCTTCATTGAGGGTACACAAGCAGGTATATATCTCGAAGAATGTTGGAATGAAATTGTTGGTGGTGATAGATTGGAGGTTCTCGTCTATACAGATAGTAGGACATTAAAGAATGCAATATATTCGGTCACACAAGTGGTGAGTAAATGTCTAAGGATAGATATAGAATGGATCAAGTGGATGATGGAAGAGAATAAGATTTCTAACGTTGAGTGGGAGGATACAAGACATCAAATGGAGGATGTATGTCCTATATAAAAGGAATAAAAGATTATGTGAAAGGAAAAAAAGGAGGGTAGAAGAATGATTGTTTTCTTTATTTTATAGGGTCTTTAATTGTTTGTGGAGTTTTGGAGTTTAATAATTATCTTGGCCCTTTAGGCACTTTTGTGTTATATTGGGATTTGAAGTATCAACGGTGGTTTTGAACTAGGGGGGGGGGTCAACCTTACCTCAATTGGATTGCGAGAGAAGGGATAGAGAGACGGTACCAGATTCTAACCTTTGAGAATCAATCGCTGGCAGGTTGGTGAAACCCCAAGTCCTAATATTGTTATTAATTAGTAATAGTATTAGTAATTGTGTATAGTTATTTTTTTTTTTTTTTCTTTACAGATAAACACCCACCATCACGGGCAAAGCCCTAATCTAGAAGGGGGTGTGCTCAATTTTTTAAGTCTGAGCAGACGGAGCCAAGAAGAAAATAATACACCTTCGACGACCGAACAGTGACGAACCTGGGTCTTTTGCTTAGTTGGGCGAGTGCTCTACCGCTGAGCTACCGGACGCCATTTAAGTGCTTGATTCATTACTTCTTGACCTATACGAGCCGACTCCGCCGAGAATATTGTTATTAATTCGTTATAGTGTTAGTAATGGTAATAAATATTGTTGTTGTTAGTAATGAATTATGTATGTATGTTTGTGTATGCGTGTATATATTTTTCTCTTTATTTCATATTTATTTATATAAACGCCCGATAGCTCAGTCGTAGAGCACTCGCCAAACAAAGCGAGGGTCTCAGGTTCGCAGCTGGTCGGGTGGGAGAATGTGAGCTATTCTCTCCTTGGGTTTGACTTCTTTCCTGATCGGACGTTAATTGAGGACACCCCCCTCCTAGATTAGGGCTCTGCCCGTGAGCGGTGGTGTTTATCTGTTAAAAAAAAAGTTTTGATTGTGTTGTATTTGTTTAGTTAGGCTAACATATGTTCTTTTAATGTTTTAGTTTAGTCAATCCAATCGCATTTAAACTTCTTACCGTGAGACTCTGAATAAAGTTCCAACTCATGTTTTTCATGATTTTTCAAATCTTTGTTTTTAATCTTTTGGTTCTTTCTTCTTGACGACCGAGGTTCGTTTCTTAATGGGCTTTTTACTTTGGGTCTGTCACTTTTCTCTCCATGGTCTACATCACTATTGTGAGTCTACAAAATAATAAAGAAAAATGCTTAACAATTTTTGGTTTGAGAAAGTACCTTTTAATAATTTAAAATTTACATATTTAAAACGGCTGAAATTAATTAATCTATTCCCACCAAATAATAATAATAATTGATTAAATCTACTAATCTGTGATATATATATAATAATATATATAATATATAATATATAGTATATATATATTATATATATATATATATATATATATATAATATATATATATATATATTGATATATAAACTTAGCTATTAACAGCTTTCGAATTTATCTCTCTCTCTTCTCCTCTCTCTCTCTATATATATATATATATATATATATATATATATATATATTATATATATATATATATATATATATATATATATATAATATATATATATATATATATATATATATATATATATTTTAAAATAAATATATATATTATATATTTGTATATTTTCTGTATTTATATATATATATATATAATATATAATAATATTATATATTATATATATATAATAATATATATATAATATAATATATATATATATATTATATATATATATATATATATATATATCGCTATGAGATTTATTGTTATATTATAACGTTAGCTTCACACGAAGTATATATATAAGTCTATGTAATATGGAATTTTGTTCATATAAAAACTTCGTCGAGAGCAGTTGTTTAATTTCAGGTGAAAGTCATCTCAAAGATTTTTTCAATTTGGTAGCAAAGTTAATTGCAAGGCAAAAAGTGAAGAAGAATGAATTCCAGAAAAAGTTAAAAAAACTGAAGGAGTAAAGGATAATAAAGGGATGTCCAAGGTATTATTGGAGAAGAAAAGGAAAATTACGAGGAGTGGAAGAAAAAAGTTAAAACATGGTTACTGATAGAAAAAGAATATGTCAGATATCCAGGATTGGAGATAAAATTAAGACTAGGAGGAGAAGCTTTTGAAACAATTAAGGAAATAAAAAAATAAGGATATTATGAAGAAAGGAGGGGAGGAGTCGATAATAGATAAATTGGGGTTAAGATACGGTAAAGACAAGGTCACGGATCAATTCAATAAAATGAGAGAATTTTTCAATATTGGGAAGAAGCAGGAAGAAGATATGCGGACATTCGTTGAAAGATTTGGAAGAATGTACAAAGAATGCGAAACAGCTGGAGGAGGGACCATGACAGAAGATATGAGAGGATATCTTCTTCTAGAGAGAACGGGCATAGATGAAGAGAAGAAACAATTGGTTTTAGCCAGTTGTGGAAAAAGAGGCAATTTCTTTTTAAGTAATAAAAGCTATGTTGATAAAAATATTTCCTGAGGAAGTAACAACATTGAAGAAAGAAAGGAAACAGATGGGTAATGGTGGAAGACCAACTAAGGAGGAAAAAATACAAGAAAAAAAAACCTTTGAGGTTCGGTAAAGTAACGAGGTGTGTAATATGCGGATCAGAATACCATTATGCACAAGCATGCCCAAAGAAATGGAACAATAAAGGAAGAAACTTCACAGTATTTAGAGAAGGTGAAATCAAAAAAGAAAGTAAGAATAAAGAAGAAGAGAAAGTAAGCTATTTCGGTGTAGAAAAAGAGGAAGATGAAGTATATGGAGACATAGAAGGAATTTTAGATACAGGTTGTACGAAGACTTTGTGTGGGGAGAGATGACTAAGTAGGATAATGATGGAGTTAAGTAGTGCAGAGATAAAGGAGATGAATAACAGTCAAGAGAAAAAAGAAGGAAGTTATGTGTTTGGAGAAAGTAAATATGAAACCATAAAAAGTATAGATATACCATGTCAAATAGGAAATTATAAATTTTTCATTAAAACTGAAGTAAGTAGAGGAGATATACCATGGTTGATTTGTAGAGAAGCCATGGAAAGAATGAAGATGAGCGTTGATATGGGAAACAAAAGGTTATTTTTGGAGTATTTCGAGATCTAGAAATAAAATATAGACAAGGCGAACAACAAAAACATATCAAGATTAAGCTAATAAAAGGATCAAAAAAGGAAAATGTTTGATTTGGAGGTTTGAGGAAAATTGATCTAAAACCAGAGGGAAGAAAGAAAATAATTGGAAAACTACATCTTCAGTTTTGGACATGGACATTGGCATAAGCATACTTACAACTAATGAACGGATCCTACAGAAATGAAAAATGTATCAAGTGAAGGGATGAAAGAAGTGGAAAAAGAATTAAAAGAGGATCTGGGGGAGTGTTGTGAAATTTGTACTTAGGTACAAAGAAGAATCCACCTAAACCCGTTGTGGGTTCTCGATGGACGACAAGTCTTCAATTGAAATGGAAGCATGTATTTTAGAGGAATAGAATTTGGAAGAGAGCAAATTGTCTTATAATGGTGGTATGGCTATCATTCTGTTCACGTTACTTTCGGTAAAATAAAAAGAGGAGGAAAGAAAATCGCCGAGAAAATATTGGAAAGATGGATAATTTTTTTGAACCACCCAGGGAAGTGTTGTCTGACAACCGGATTGGAATATTCCAAAACGTGGAGGTAAAGTTTTAGCGAGAGATCTAATATAAAGCTATGTAGTGACTCCAGCGGAGAGCCCTATGGAGCATGGGGTTTGGGAAAAAAGGTGGGTTCTTATTAAAATTCAATGAGAAAACTATAAAGAGGAATGAGTTACATAAGAAGTATTCTTTAAATTGGTCATTAGGCAGCTAATAACAGTTTTAATGAAGATAAACATTTGCTCCAAGCCAATTATTATTTGGAAGGAATGTAGGCATCCTACTGTGATAAACAATGACAGAACATCAAGTTTTTAGAAAGGAGGAAACGAAGAAAAGGTGTTAAAAGAGGAATTAGTTAGCCATGCATAAGGCTAAGAGAGATTCACATAAAACAAGAGGCCAGCGAAAAAATGAGAAGGGCCTTAATAGAAAATGTGAGAGATCATAAGGGGAAGGAAGCTGTAATTGGAGAGGAAGTTTATTATAAAATAGAGAATGAGAAAGAATGGAGAGGTCCAGCAAGAATTATCGAAATAGACGGCAAAACTGTAGTGGTGAAGCATGGAGGCTCTCTTAGAGAGGTAAATAGGATACATATTACAAGAATTAGAAGAAAACTGGAAGAGAAGAAAAATGAGAGAGAAGAAGAAAGCTATGAAGAGTTGGAAGAATCTGAAGCTAATAAAGAAGAGATGAGGAGACAATTTTAATCGAATTAATGAAGAACAACAACATGAATCGGACGAGGAAGAGAAAGACATTTAACCGGATTAATGAAGAAGATGATGAATTTCAAAGAGAAGTTCAAATAGAAAAGAGAATACAGATTATGAAGGGAGGTGAGAGGTACCGAGCAAATAAAAAAGAAGATCAAGAGGAAACGATAGAGGTAAAAATAATAGGAAGAGCAGGAAAAGCTACAAGCAAGACTTGGAATAATTGTTATAATGTGGAGAATTTACATACAGGACAAAAAACTTAGATTGATTTTAAGGAATGGGAAAACATTACTCGTATACCGGATGAGGAAGAGGTATTTTTAGCTAATTTTGAAGACAAAAAGGTATTAGAAGCAAAAGTAAAGGAGTTGGAAAGCTGGGTTGAAAATGAGGTGTACGAAGCTGTAAATGTTGGAAGTCAAAAAGTTTTAACCACTAGATGGATCATGACAGAAAAAATGAAAGAAGGAAAAAGGGTTTGTAAAACAAGGTTAGTAGTGGGAGGCTTCGAAGAAAAGGATGGAGAATACTCTACAGACACACCTACATGTGCTACTGAAACCTTTAAAATAAGTATAGGAATATCAAAGATATATGGTTGGAAATGCAAAACCATGGACATTAAGACAGCATATCTACAAGCAGATAAAATTGAAAGAACAGTTTATATATAACCTCCGAAAGAAGCAAGGACAAACAAAATATGGAAGTTAAAGTAGGCAGCTTATGGATTGAAAGTCACAGCTAAAGTTTGGTATAATAAAGTGGTAAAAACGATGAAAGAAGTAGGAGGAGAGAAATGCTCGTAAGATTCAACAATATTTATTTGGAAAAGCGATAATGAGTTAATAGGAGTAATGTGTACCCATGTGGACGATTTATTTTATGGAGGAAATGAAACTTTCGAGGTCATATGGGCAATCAAACAAAAATTAAAAATAGGAACAGAAGAACAAGGATTATTTAAATACATCAGAGTGGAAGTGAAACAAGAAGAAGGATGCTTATGGTTGAGTCAATAAAATTATATATAACAGATGCAAGCAGATGATGAGATCTACGGACCTATAAAAAAAAGGAGAGAAAGCATTAAATAAAGAAGAAATGACAAGATGCACATCTTTAGTAGGACAAATAAACCGGACATTGCTTACAGTGTGAGTGACTAGAGCAAGGCTAATAAGATAGCTTATGAGAAGGATATGAGAAAAGTTAGTAGAGTAATTAGGAAAATAAAAATGGAGGAGTTAAGAGAAAGAAGAATTAGGTTTGAAGTGTACACAGACGATTCATTGGGCAATGTAGACAAAGAGAAGTCACAAATAGGTTATTTACATTGAAACAAATGATTGAAAAAATTAGAGAGAAGAATAAATTGTATATAGGATTTATGGATTTGCAACTGGCGTATGACAGAATTAATAGAGAAGCTCTGTGGCAGGTGTTAGTGATATATGATGGTGGTGGTAGGCTTCGGAATGAAATAAAAAGTAGGTATGACGATGTGAAGCGTATGTAAAAATATATGGAGTTGAAAGTGATTGGTTTAATATTAATAGCAGAGTGAGGAAGGGATGTGCTATGTCTCCTTGGTTATTTAATTCGTATATGGATGGAGTTATGAAAGAATTAAAGGTGAGGGTGGCAGGGGAAGGTGTTAGACTGATGGAGAATGGGAGAGAGTGAAGGGTGCCCTGTTTATTGAATGCGGATGATTTGGTTTTGTTTGGTGAAGCTGAAGAGAGTTTGAGAGGATTGATAGAGGGGTTTGGCAGGGTGTGTAAAAGGAGGGGTTTGAAATTAAATGTATATACAAGTAAGGTTATGGTAGTGAGTGAAGAGAGTCCGCAGCGTGAAGTCATGTTAGATGGTGAGCAACTGGAACAAGTATCGGAGTTTAAATATTTAGGATAATGTTGGGTGAAATATGAACGGATGATGCAGAGTGTAGTAGGAAAGTTGTGAATGGTTTGAAGGTGGCTGGTGAAATAAATTTTGGGTTAGATGCAATGGAATAAGTCTTGAGTGCACTAGGGTTTTTGCATGAGGTATGTTGTTACCTATGTTAATGTATATGTAGTGAAACTATGCTCAGAAAAAGAGGTTATAGATCTAGGTAGAAAGTGTCAAATGGACAATCTTAGCTGTTAGGTGTTGAAAAGAATTGATAAAAGAGGGGATGAATGCATTAGGAGGTTGTTGTGGTGCAAAGAACAGGTTCACACTGAAAATTTTGACTTTTGATTTTCCCTTTGACTTCCTGAACCAAATCCGCAAAATTTTCCCGACCGGCATTGTTCGTTATTTTTGGCGTTTAAAAATCTACTAATCATTATTGCAGCCTATTTTTACTTCAGTTCATACATTAAAATTATTGAAAATTTATTTTAGAAACTGTTCTCATCATGTAATGAATTTAAAAAAATATTTTATTTTTTTTTTAGTAATCAGCCCATTACCTTTCCCCATAGCCGTCCAACGCACTCCTTTTCTATTTTTTCCAAAAGTAAACGATTTTATTTATACAAAAGAAAATAAATTAAAGCTTACATTATAGCCTAGGTGAATAACGTTCCACTGTGATCACAAAAGTTCTAATGGGGAGATTTAGGTTAACTTTTTTTCTTCTCAAGCATCTGAATTTTTGATTTATAGCGTCTTCTTCTGTCAAGCTTTCAGTTTTAACATCTTTCTTTGCTCTTCAGTTGTAGATTCTGTATGGTCAACCTTTTTATTCCCTTCTTCTTTTTGGTTCTGTTTTGACTCTTTGAGATGTTCTTTCATATCTCCTAGGGGCAGCTCTTACATTTGTCAACGATTTTTGAGAAGTGATATGCTTTATGAATAACATCATGAATTTTATAGCATTGTGCACGTTCTTTTGGAGGAAATCAGACTAAGTTCTTTCAGTTCTCACTAAAATTGCCTTAATTTATGAAAACTCCTTCCACTGTTCGCATTTCCATCGGAAAAATCAGTCCTAATTTAATAATTTGCCAAAATTCCACATAACATTGATTCCAGGTACTATAGAAGAAAAAAACTAATAAAGTTCTTTTAAAAAGACAGTCACCATCCAAAAATATTTTGAATTTTTTAATTCAAGGGTAGAATGAGCTTCACTAAAAAGTAGAGTGCATTGTGCTTTTGCTTTATCAGCAACATAATCTGTGATTCGGCTATTGTACAATGCCTTTAGCAATAAAGCAAATCTTTGTTTCCAAACATTAATTTAAATGTTTCCCCTTATATCTGCACACGAGGTTAAAGACATTTTATCATCCACCACCTTTAATCCCATTGTATTTCAGATCTTGTAACATCTTTAATGCAAAAAGATGGAACTGATTGATAAACTGGTTTTGGTTGGTTATAAATAGAACACTCAGGGTCATTTACAATCGGTTTAGTATGGAATGGTATAATTTTCAGTGCACACACTTTCACTAATTATTGTATTTATTAGAACACGTAATGAAAAAGCTTTTCAATGATGGTTGGTCCTGCTGAGTTTTGATTAAATTTAAAATGGGTTTCCCCTCTTGAATGTGAAACATCGGCTTGGCGTCCCATGTAATAGATCAAGTTCTTTTACATACTTTTACAGTATGCCTTAGAACTATCAGGTCCTTTACCCAACCACTTGATAAACTGTGGGTTCAGTTTGAATCCAACCACTGGTCTTTAAAGTTAGTTTTTTTGTTTGAAGTAATTTTATAAAATAAATAATAAATACCTTCAACTGGCACAAAAATCCAAAATCACTTCGTCAAACCTCAAAAAAAAAAAAAAAGCTCAAAAAAAGTATAAATCCCTAAAAAGAAAAAGATATAAACAGATTAAGTAAAGTCATACAGTCTAAAAACACATCCATATACATCACCTTCATTCGAAAGGATGAACTTGGACAACCTCTAACGAAAAAAACAAGCAAAATTAGTGAACTAAAAATAAAAAAAAAAGGATAAGTAGATTTATGGAATGTCATTTCTCGCCCATCCTTTTCATTCACTTATTAAATACATCTCTCATTCCACAATTAACAGTAAGGAAAAAAAATATATCAAAAATATGCAACTTGATCCATGGATCTATGGGTGAGTCTTTGAAAATTTTAAAATTTCCTGACTTTTTTGGAATTTCCCTAACTTTCAGCATATCTTAAAACGTTCTGACTTTCCCTGACCAATTTTTTTTTCCTGACTTTTCCCTGACTTTCCAGAAAGTGTGAACCCTGAAGAAGGCGTATGGAATAAACGAGAGTACAGTGAGATGGTTTGGTAATATGGGAAGGATGGATGATAGTTCAGTCTTTTTAGCGGGATGTATAGTGGTGGTGTGCTGGGAATCGACTGGTTGAGAGACCGAAAAAAAAGTGATTGAGTCAGTAAAGGAAGGAATGCCTGAAGGAGAAAAATGAGTTTGGCAGAGGCGAGT
>JABUQX010112054.1:7500-10000 GCA_015478945.1 Trachelipus rathkii | reverse complement strand
AATCGCCGCTGGTATCATTGTCATGCATACCCTTGTTATATGTAGCGTTCATATATAGTAATATATATAATATATATTATATAACATATATATATATTATATATATATATATATATATATATTATATATATATTTTTATGTGTATATATATATATATATATAATCATATATATATATATATATATTATATATATATATATATATATATATTATTAATTATATATAATATATATATATATATAATATATTATATTAATATATATATATATTTATATATAATTATAATATATATAATTATATATATATATATATATATATATATATTAGAATATATTATTATATATAATATTATATAAATATATATAATTTCTCGCAATTCAATATATTTAATCTTTAAATTTTAATTGAGATTTTAATTCTATAGTATTAACTTAGGTTGCGGTAATTCATCCATCTACTTATTGTTAAATTACACTCGTTGTGGAAAGCTATGCAATTAATTTCTGACGTATTAATTTATCGTGAGGAGTGTGTCACGCATCCTCATTAATGTGGACTATCAAGCATTATTTTAGTGCTTGGAAAAAAAAAATATAATAATAAAAAATTCTTATTTGACAATCCTAAATTAGAATAGTCATGAGGGGTTTATCTAATCTTATTAAGATATCAGTTATCACCAGATATGAACTTTATTTTCAACTTATTTTTGTTCTATTCGGTTCCACCCATCGTTGCTTCCTAATTTATTAATTCATTGTTTCAAATCTTTATAAAGAATACTGCAATATATGTTGAATGGGCTCATTGAATACTTGACACAATGGACTATGGATGACAATTTAATTAAGTGTTGTCAAAGCGAATAAATTAGATAAAACCAAATAAATGGTCGAAGTGTGCAAACCAATGATTTTCATATGTTAGTTACAATTACCCAACATTTATAGTAAATAATTAGATTCGAGCGTCTAGGTGGTATAAAGTCTATTCGATCATATTTGTTTTCGTAAAGTTTCGACTTTTCTGTTCAAGCAACTAAAATTAAATAAAATAAATTTACCCTCCCCGTTATGTTCATAAAATAATACTTAAGTCCTTAGTTCTGGCGAAACATTGAGAAAGGTTCCTGATTTAGACGGGCCTACGCAATACTGCTGACTGTATTTACTCCGTAACAAAGCTGTCTTAATAAACTCATTCGGGTAATTGCTGAGATTTGCGTAATTTAGAAACATCGATTTTTCTAATGATAATAAATTTTTCGATAAACTACCTATGTAAAACCCGTTTACCAAATGAAAGAAATTTACGAATATATATAAAAAAAATAGGCTAAAATTCAGCTTAGGACCCATTTAGTTTAGGTTATTATGTTTTGTTAAGCATACACAGTAAATCTGTGTCTACTTAACAAATTTTCGGGCCTAAAACCATAAGCATTATATATAGCACTATGTTTACATCATCAAACATGGGTAGGAAAAAAAACGATTATGGGAAAAAAATTGATATTCCGTCACATTACGCTAATTACTCTCATTTTCTTGTAACTAAGACGAAGCTAAGCATAATGAGAGAATAACTCCCAATCACCCACTCCAACCAGTTTCGATCCCTGATCCTCTTGCTTGCTAATAGAGTGATCTACCACCAGAGCTACGACTAACATTATTGATACACTTAACTTATATATTGATTAAAGTATCAAATTTGAAATAATGGGAAAAGAAAACAACAATCCTATTTCTTCACAAATTATTTGCATTACACGAATTCTATATGGTGTCAATGAACACCTATTTTGTTGGTTGCAGGGTGGAGAAATATCAGAACCAAATTCAGTATCTTAAAATTGACACAACATTTTATATATACTAAATTTGGGTGTTAATTTCCATGCACTTTCTTCAACACTCCTATGTAATTATTCTTCTTGAAATTATATTAATATTAAGTTAGGTAGGTGTTTATTCTATAGGTATTTTGACATACTAAATCCTTTCTCTCTGTATAATTTAAGAAAGATTACATAGGGATTGTAGACACTTCTTGCAATTATATGAGGCAATCTCGATAATCTTATTATCCACCAAACCCATTCTAACCCTGATATATTTGGTTTTTTGGTAATCTTTTTTTCTGTTCTTAGGTGATGGTTCTTTGATTCTTCGGTAGTAGTTCTTTGCTCTTTGGTAGTGGTTCTTTGGTTTTCTATAATGGTTCTTTAATTCTTCGGTAGTGGTTCTTTGGTTTTTCTATAGTGGTTCTTTGGCTCTTCTCTAGTGGTTCTTTGGTTCTTCTGTAGTAGTTCTTTTGTTCATCGGTAGTGGTTCTTTAATTCTTCGGTAGTGGTTCTTTGGTATTTCGTTAGTGGTTCTTTGGTTATTCTGTAGTGGTTCTTTGGTTCCTCCGTAGTGATTCTTTAGTTCTTCAGTAGTGGTTCTTCGGCTCTTCTGTAGAGATTCTTTTATCATTTGGTAGTGGCTCTATGATTCTT
>JABUQX010112053.1:52500-54588 GCA_015478945.1 Trachelipus rathkii | reverse complement strand
AGGTATATATTTATATAGTATTTATAAATGGTATAATATATATATATATATATATATATATTATATTATATATATATATTTATATTATAATATTATATAATATATATCTGTATATATATATATTATATATAATTTATATATATATATATATATATATATATATTAGATATATATATATATATATATTATATATAGTTATATATAGTATATATATATAGTATAGTTTATATATATATAATAATATATAGTATATGATAAATATATATATATATATATATTATATATATTAATATAATATTATATATATATTATATTATATATATATATATATAGTATATATATAGTATATATATATATTGCATATATATATATATATATATCTATATATCATATATATATATATATATATATATATAGTATAATATATTATATATTACTATATAATATATATATATATATATATATATTATATATATATATTATATATTATATATATATATATTATATATATATATATATAATATATATATATATATATATATATATATATATATATATATATATATATATATATATATATATTGCATATATATATATATATATACTATAATAGTATATATCATATATATATAATATATATATTATATATATATATAATTATATAATTATATATATATATAGTATATAGTATTTATATATATATACTATATATATATATATATATTATATATAATATATATATATATATATATAATATATATCACATATATATATATATACTATATAAGATATATATATATATATATATATATATATATATATATATATATATATATATATATATATATATATTATATCATATTATATATATATACTATATATAATATATTGTTAAATATTGCATAATATCGCAATTATATAAGATGTTTAAGAAAGAACATATAATAGGAAGGTAAAAAATTAACTGCCTTCTCCGGGATTGAACCGCCGCCATGTTGCGACTGAGGACAATATAGCCGGTGCGTATACAACAGAGCCATCCTCCAACCCAAAAAGTTGGATTCTAAAGAACAATTATAAAGCAACGAGCTCCCATCAAGGCGAACATCACCAGGTGTCCAGCCTGTCCTACCCTCGTTCTTTATAATTGTAAATGTTTAAATATTGCATAATAATTGCATTATATAGAGATTAATAAAGAAGAACATATAATTAGGCAAGGTAAAGAAATTAAACTGCCTCTCCGGGATTGAACCAGCCGCCATGTTGCGACTCGAGGTCAATATACTCGGTGCGTTTACGTTTTGAGCCATCCATCCACCCAAAAAAGGTTGGATTCAAGAACAATTATAAGGCACCGAGCTCCCATCAAGGCGACATCAACAGGTGTCCAGCCTGTCCTATCCTCGTTCTTTATATTGTAGAGGTTTAAAAATTGCATAATAATCGCAATTTATATAAGATGTTAAAGAAAGAACATATAATAGAAGGTAAAGAATTAACTGCATTCTCCGGGATTGAACGCACCGCCATGTTGCGAACTGAGGACAATATACTCGGTGCGTTACTATCGAGCCATCCTCCAACCTAAAAAGTTGGAATCAAGAACAATTATAAAGCAACCGAGCTCCCATCAGGCTAACATCAACCAGGTGTCGCAGCCTGGTCCTAATCCCTGTTCTTTATATTGTAGAAGTTAAATATTGCATAATAATAATGCAATTATATAAGATGTTAGAGAAAGAACATATAATAGGAAGGTTAAGAATTAACTGCCTCTCCGGGATTGAAACACCGCCATGTTGCGACTGAGGACAATATACCCGGTGGCGTTACGATCGAGGCCATCCTCAAAACACCAAAAAGTTGGATCAAGAACAATTATACAAGCAACCGAGCTCCCATCAAGGCGACAATCACCAGGTGTCCAGCCTGTCCCTATCCGCTCGTTTTCTTTATATTTTAAGATGTTAAATATTGCATATAATCGCAATTATATAAGAATGTTAAAGAAAGAACATATTAATAGGAAGGTAAAGAATTAACTGCCTTCTCGCGGGATTGAACCTCCGCCATGTTGCGACTGAG
>JABUQX010112053.1:42500-45000 GCA_015478945.1 Trachelipus rathkii | reverse complement strand
TTTTCATGGTCAAGCTATTCATTACCTTTTCATGGTTAAACCATTCATTACTCTTTCATGGTAAAACCATTTATTACTCTTTCATGGTAAAACCATTCATTACTTTTTCATGATTAAACCATTCATTACTCTTACATGGTAAAACCATTCATTACTTTTTCATGGTCAAGCTATTCATTACCTTTTCATGGTTAAACCATTCATTACTCTTTCATGGCAAAACCATTCATTACTCTTTCATGGTAAAACCATTCATTATTCTTTCATGATAAAACCATTCATTACTTTTTCATGGTCAAGCTATTCATCACCTTTTCATGGTAAAGCCATTCATTACTTTTTCATGGTCAAACCATTCATTACTCTTTCATGGTAAAACCATTCATTACTTTTTCATGATCAAACCATTCATTACTCTTTCATGGTAAACCCATTCATTACTCTTTCATGGTAAAACCATTCATTACTTTTTCATGGTCAAGCTATTCATTACCTTTTCATGGTAGAGCCATTCATTACTTTTTCATGGTCAAACCATTCATTACTCTTTCATGGGACAACCATTCATTACTTTTTCATGGTCAAACCATTCATTACTCTTTCATAGTAAAACAATTCATTACTTTTCATGGTTCTTTGAGCTTTTTTTCGTTAATGTTTTTTGCCATTTACAACTCGTTTCAAACAATTGTTGCAAATTTCTTGAAAATTATGAGGATATTGTAAAATTAATATGAGATCATGTAAAGATGAGGATACCCAAAACGATGGGTTGCCAGAATTCTCTTATTGGTCGGAATTTATGAAATGTTGTTTATTTATTGGTTGAGATTTTATTAATCATTAAACTAAATCTGTTTTAAAATTGTTGTATAAAATAAATGTGTTTAATAATGAAAAACATTTTAAAAATAATATTTAAAAGTAAAAATTTTGAAAAGTATCTTCATGGGGTTAATTATTAATTATTTTTGAAATCTGGCAACCCATCGATTTAGGTGATCTTATCTTTACTAGATCCTTAATAAGAACCCGGGATTTTTTTTTTTTGTCAATGCTAGTTGGTTAGAACGGAGATGGGAAGGGAGAGAAGAAATAGTTTGAAACAAAGACTGGAGTAAGGCAAAGCAGTGTGCTGTCCCCATTTTACTTTTTGCCTTGTACCTGGACAACTGCCTGAAGAGAATATGTATGAGAGAAAATAAAGAATACGAGTTTGTATGCGCAGACGATGCATCTACATGTGGTGACAAACGAACAACATGAACTATAAGCTGCTATGAATTCCTGGAATGATATTACGAGGAGGTGGGAATGAAGATAATCAGGGAGAAGACGGAGATAATGATGATTTCAAGACAGGGAGAGCACGTGTAGATATGTATGGATGATATGCTTTTGAAACAGTCCAGTAGATTGAAATATCTAGGGTAGATATTTGTAGATGTAGAGCTGAAAGAAGTAATAACGAAATACTCAAAGAATGTGATAATGTTGTACCAGCTGATGTTGCAGAGAGGCAGAGGAGGTTCAAGGGGTTTGATCCCCCCGAAATTATATAAATGATCAATTTTTTGGGGGGCTGGAGTCTGTTAATTTTAATTAATAAAAATAGTGATTCAAAGCAAATTAAAAGTGTATATTTTTTTTTAAAATGAGGAAAACATATTTGTGATTCATCAAGATTGATTGGGTTTAGTACTGTTAATGCACAAAAGGTGAATTCTCCAGCGAAGACAATACGACGACGGCTTGAAATAAATACGGCTTTCTGATTGGAACAACAATATGATGATGCAGCAACAATGAAGTAAAGTTTAGAGGCGTTCAAGCTGTAGAAAATATCCAGCTTGATTGTAAGTTTATTTCCGTTTACATCCATGTGGAGTACAACACAATAAAAATTATTGGTACAACGAAAACAAATGAACACTATTTTACGTCATCAAGGCTGACAACTATTATAATAGAAAAAAATTTAAAAGATTTTCCCCAGAGACAAAATGTACAAAATTAATACAGATGTGTGAAACAAGATGGGCGGAAAGTTACGATTTAGAGAAGCTTTTAGAATATTTGTTGAAGCTTTAGGAGAGCTTCAGATGAATCAAGATATCGAACATTCTTCAAAAACCTCAAATCAATTGGAATCTATAATTGCAAATGTATTGGTTTTAAGTTTGATTATGATTTCAACTTTATTCCCATTCATTCTTCCAGGCCTTTGAGTACTCAGCAATTATGGGATAAGAAAACCGGGTGCTTTAAAAACTACGCTTGAAACGTTCTTTTATGGGGACGTGGATGACCTAGTGGTTAGAGCATCTAGTTATTGTTAACTCTGCGACGTGGAGTCCAATGTTCGAATCCCGCTGATGGAGAGTAAAATCTCCTGTGACTCATTCAATTAAAATGGGGGATATGATGGGGATATGATGGAGACTGCAATGTAGTACATTGCAGTCTCCATCATTAGTGATAGCAGCTGTACTTAATCATA
>JABUQX010112053.1:35000-37500 GCA_015478945.1 Trachelipus rathkii | reverse complement strand
TAATATATATATATATATATATATATATATATATATATATATTATATATATATATAATATTTAGTATTAATATTATATATTATATATATATTATATATTTATATATATATAATATATTATAATTATTATATATATATATATATATATATATATATATATATTATATATATCTAATATATATATATATTAATATATATATATATAATTAATATATATTATATATATATATTATAGTATTATATATAATATATAATATATATTTAATATATGTGTGTGTTGTGTGTGTGTGTTGGTGAGTGTGTGTTAATGTGATATGTGTGTGTATAGTTATGTGGTTGTTCTTCGCTCTAGATACTCTTGCTTCCCCACAGGGTGTGTCATGGACGGACGGTG
Organism: Trachelipus rathkii; assembly: GCA_015478945.1. Classification (NCBI taxonomy): domain Eukaryota; kingdom Metazoa; phylum Arthropoda; class Malacostraca; order Isopoda; family Trachelipodidae; genus Trachelipus; species Trachelipus rathkii. The sequence goes on along the minus strand of JABUQX010112053.1, from coordinate 37,107 downwards.
GTGTGTAGGTAAGTATCGTGTTCTATTTCCACCTCGTCTTCGTGTTCGTTGGATCGTGGGGCTGCTTGCTGCGTCTATGCGTCGCTGTTTTGCTCAGCATTTTAATTCTTGTCTACGGCTTTATGTAGATGCCATTCGGACGCTAATTACGCTACGGCTCCTCACTTCTTCTTTCTTGTGTGGTTGTCGTGTGTGCTCTAGCTCGCGTCTATTTCTTTCTGGCTGTCATTCGTTAGGGATTATTCGCGTGTCCATTTCTTACTCAATTCATGCTATTATTCGGATTTTGTCTCTTTATCTTCAAAATTAACAATTTGCATGTTGTATTGCTCTATTTTCGTTTAATCTTAATAATCATCATAATGGGCTTCTATATTATATCGTTCATGTGACCTCAAGCGAACCTCCTTTTCTGTTCTGGCATCTATTTTCTCTCTGGAATTTTGATTTTCTTGCTATCTGGCATTCTTTTTTGCATATGGTGCACTCAACTTAAATATTGGAGCGAAAAAAAATGCTTATTGCTTCCAATTTTTTTTAACCCTATAGGATTTTGTGCACCAAAGGCTATCACCGAACGTATAGTTACTTGTCCAAGTAGAGACTTTCGCTCAACTTGGTCTTACTTAGGGGCTATGCTCAAAACGCACGCATGCTTTGTTGCTTTTATAATGGCTTTCTGGGGATTGGGTTAGGGTTCTGTCGTCCGATATCCATGAAAACGATATAGTAGAGATGGGGTATGCTAAGTATAAATCGTAATAATAATGAAAGCCTTTTATAGAAAGAATCTCTTCACTCAGGATATAAAATTCTTTGGGCGTTTCGTGGTGTCTTGGGTTTTTACAAGCAATCTATTACAGATCCTTCGCTCGCGTCGAAAATCTTTTAATATTTATTCTTCTTGCTTCTTCATTAATACTATGCTTCCGGCTCATAAATTTTTCGGTTCCACATCCACTCTATTTTTTACCAAAGGTTATAACAATCTCTTGAAGATCCCTAGTTTAACAGATTTTGTATTTTTAAAAGCTCTACTTTGAACGAATTTTTCACAAGATTTAAATATATTTCTTTACGACTCTCATTTTCACACATACGCATCTTTTTCCCGCTCGTTAAATCTATCAGACGTTTTCATAATCTCACCAAAAATTTCCAAAAATCTTAACATATACTTTCTGTAAGGAGTCTCTTTGCTAACTGCACGACACGGTCTTTTTCACACGTAATTAAAAATTTATTAATACATCTCTTCGGTCTACACTGTCCACGAAATATTGTTCATCCCTAACTTAAATACCAAATCGCCTCTCGACATATTGATGGGTGTTCACAATGGTTCCTGGTCCGGGGACATATTGGTTATGGTCCTGTGCACGATCATAATGGCAATTCTATCCAAGCAGTCACTCTCTTACACATATAATCTTAAAGGTTACGGGCATAGCTCATCTCCATAATCTATATTATTAAAAATATTACATTCACAGGCAGTCGGTGGTATTAATAATACTCACTATCCCTGAGTCATTCATCTTCCCGCTTTATGTATAACATTGGACTATTTTTTCTCTTAATGCCACACGTTGTTCTGCACGGCATACTCGGTACTTAGTGACATAGAGACTACGTATCATTCTCGCATTACTTGGGTAATCATCATACTATTCGATTTCAACGCTGTCCACACAACTATCTTCAGCTGACACATCTATACAACGGCTTCTCTTACGGATCTATGTAAGACCGCTCATGCATATACTGATGCTTTTTTACTCCTCACTTAAACTCTTCTTAATACTCTATATTTCTTATAGTTATGGTTTTCATTTGGTTTCTTGTTTTTCTCTTCTCTCTCTTTCTTTCTTCTATATTCTCTTCTTAATATTCTTGTTTTCTTCTCTTCTTTCTTTTTTCCTCTCTCTTGTTGTCTTAGTGCTCTTAAAATATTTCTTAATCTTTTTTTATTAATTCATGGTGTTCGGCTATATTTATTCGTTTATCTTCTCTTGCTTGTTTCTCTCTCTTTCTTCCTTCTTTTCTACTTTTCTTTCTTCTTAAGGCATTCTTCTTCCTTCTTCATCTTCTTTCTTTTCGTATTTTC
>JABUQX010112053.1:0-7500 GCA_015478945.1 Trachelipus rathkii | reverse complement strand
GTCTGATAAAAAAAGTAAGATAAAGGTGTATCTTGTCAGTGGATATGTCCGAGCTTCCGATTTTCAAGTGAAATTTTTTTTTTGTTAAAGAATAGATAGACAAAATTCGGGGTCGTGGAATGCAAGATGTGTAAACTCGCGATTATATGTATTTAGAGTCCTAATATGGAGATGATAAATATTTGTCTTATAATTGTCAGTGACATTTCGAATTTTCAATCATATATCTCAACTCAGCGATATACAGAAGATTAACGATACTCAACTGATATTGTGAGTACAGCCAAAATCGATTCCTTCATACCTTATTACTAGGAGTATTACCACCCTCATTATTAGCTATTCAGGTTGGTCAGGTGAGAGGCTAGAATAAGGCTTTGAAAAAAGAGGTCATTCATTGACTACTAATGTAGGCACTCACTTGGACTATGTGTACACTCAACTTGAAGCACTCGATATTATGGCACTCACTTAGGTCACTCATATAGGCACTCATTGCACTCACTTGAGCACCACCTAGGCACTCAACCTAGGCTACTCATCTAATACTACATATATATATAATATCACTATATGATATCAATCACTAGATTATCTCCTATACGATGAATGGAGGAACCATCAAAGTTCTCCATCAAGTTTAGCCATGATGTCAAAAAATGACCCGATGGTATATGGGTAAGGTCAAAGCCTTAAATATCATGGTCAAACAAAGTAAAGACATCAAAAAAGGGCTAGGCCTAAAGGAAGGACAAAAAAAATTATCTCAGTGTAGCAAAATTGACCCATTATTAGTATCTGTCAAGGGTGTGTAGTGTTGTGCGCAACGCGCACATGTGTATAAGTGATGTAAGATGTAAGTGTCTAGTGATAATAAGTAAGTGTCATAGTAGAGAATGTGTGTATAAGTGTCATACGCATGAATGTGATATTAAAGTGTGTGAGTAATAATTGTGATGTGGGTGTTAGTCGTATTGATTGTGTGATGTAGTAGTGTGTGTGTGTGTGCGCACGCGCATCGTGATTGTAGGTGTTCATAGTTAGTATTAGTATATCGATCCGATATCACTAGCGTTAATCAAGTTAAGGAACGTGAGATAATATATGTTGAACGAGTGTGCCACGAGTGTTCTATAGTAAAAATTAGGCGTAGTAGGTCAAAATATATGTATCATAGGGTAGATGCTATATATGTAGATGCCGCGAGCAAATATATACATGCGTAACACAAGTAGATTTAAATATCAATATCAAAAAAGTGAGACTAAAACTCCCATATAAGTGGATTATGATCCTAAAATAATTAACCTGGATCAATAATAAATATATAGTCCTAACTAGATGAGATAACGTAGTAAATTATGGGAGTACGTAATAAAATATGAATGAGATAATACGTAATTACAACAGTTGCATGAATACTAGCATAAATAAACCGATTATAGGGAGTAATAATCAAGCATATACACACTATCTACTGAAAGGCGTTGCAAAAAAATTAGGGTTGCCTAAAAAATTAGGGTTGCCAAAATTAGGCGTTCTCAAAAAAATGGGTTCTCAAAAAATTAGGTTCTCAAAAAATTAGGGTTCTCAAAAAATTAGGTTCTCAAAATACATATAGTGGATTCTCAAAAAATGTAGGATCTATCTAAAAATACAACGCGTGAGGCACTGATAAAATGACCCTAATGGAAGATCAAGTTTGACTATCGAATAATATGATATAAAGATCGGTAATAATTAATAATAATACATAATATAAAAAGAGAGAGAGAAAAGTCAAGGCCCAAGAAAAGCGTTCGAAAGGGCAGGTAAAAAAATTGGGCTCGAGAAAAAAGGTCGAAGAGCAAAAGACGTGGACACCCAAAAAGATCAAAAAAAGGTAAAAAATTGGGCTCAAAAATGCCTCAGGTAGGTTCCTGGCCGCTGTGGTCAAAATGACCAACACGTCCAATATAGCACTCCTACGTACTGTATTATATATATATATATGATATATAGTAATAAATATAAGTAGGTGGTATAATATATATATATAATATATAGTATATATATATTTAGTAAGTATATATAAATAAATATATATATAGTATATATAGTATAGATATATATATATATATATATATAGTATATATATTAGTATATAATATTATATATATAATAATATAGTAATATAGTATTATATATATATATATATAATGATAATATATATATATAGTATTAATATATATATATATATAATATATATATTATATATATATATATAAGTAGTAGGGGAGCCATATTGCTCGCCCAAAGTGACCGCGACCTTTTTGACCTTTTTTTGACCGCGACCTTTTTGACCTTTACCTTTTTGGGCAACCTGAATTTTTTACCATTACCTTTTTTTGGGCGTTGGACCTTTTTTGAGAACCCAAAATTTTTTTCGGCGAACCCTTTCTATTCTACGGCTTACAATTTTGATAAAACCCTATTTTTTGAGAACCCTAAATTTTTTGGAGAACCCTAATTTTGGGTGAGAACCTAATTTTGAGGAACCTAATTTTTTGAGAGAACCCGATTTTTTGAGAACCCGGATTTTTTGAGAACCCAAATTTTTTGAGAACCCAAATTTTTTGAGAACCCAAATTTTTTTGAGAACCCTAATTTTTTGGCAACCCTAATTTTTTCGGCAACCCTAATTTTTTGGCAACCCTAATTTTGCAACCCTTCAAGCAAGGGTGCGCAAACGGTTAGCGTTAGCGACCGTGAGTACGTATTGTCCCCATTTTTCGACCATGCGGTCAAGTCTTTGCCCACGGTAATTTGTTGGATACCCTTTGATTCTTCGTGGGTTCATTTGTGGCCCACGTTTTATTTGTGGTTACCCTTTGCCGGATCTTCCGCCATAGGGTTCAATTTTGACCACGGATAATTGTTTGGCTTACCCTTATGGTCTTCCATTGAGAGTCAATTTGACCCCACGGTAATTTGTTGGCTACCCCTTTGTATTCCATGAGTCATTTTTCGAAGAATTTTTGATCTTCGTTTAGGGCTTTAGCCTATTTTTGAGTGATCTTTACCTTTGTATTGACCGATGATATTTCGCCTTTAACGCTTTACCATATTACCATGGCTCAAATTTTGACCCACGAGAGTAATTTTTGTCCTTCGCTTAGGACTTAGCACCGTTTTTGATGTCTAGACCTTGTGTTAACCAGTGAAGATGACAGTCAGCGCATCATGATCGACACGTGGTCATAGTGACACAATGTCATTTTGACCCACGCTAACTTGAGGCTTTGATGGTTCCCAATCACCGTAAGAAGTAGCTAGGGATTGCGTATTAGTAGTATCATGAGATAGAAGATATGTAGAGAATGAGAGTTGCCAGAGAGTGAGTAGCCGAGAGTGACAGAGAGGTAGCCAAGTGCGAGAAAGCATGCCAATGAGGAGAGTGACCGAATGGAGTGCCGAAGGAGTGCCAATGAGTAGCCAAGTGAGGTGAGGCGCACGATGAGCTGCCGAAGGTGGAGAGAGAGAGCTCCTTTTAAGAGTGTAGGTGCGCGACCTCATTATCATAATTGATCAATCTATAATTTAGCTCATATTCTTAGTGCCATGCCTCAGCACACTGCGCTGCCTCTCGCATAGTCACGCAGGGAGTGAATCGACAGTAGCTGAGTAAAAAGTGTTTAGTGCCGCAAGTGATTCGTTCATGTCTAGTACTTATATTACAAGATGATCACAATAGTATGAGGTCTTAACTATGCATAGACTATTGACAAGCAGAATATATTTGATGCTATCTGACCCACAGTATATAGTTCACTATATATCAGATTTAATGCTAAAGTAGATATATATATAAATAAAATTATATTATAGTGTAAGCAGATTCCTTCTAGAGTCCCATCCTATTATTTACGTCAAACCATACTATGTATATATATATATAGTATATATATATATATATATTATATATATATATAGTATTAATATATTAATATAATATATATATATTCACTATGACTAATTTATATATATAATACACATCATTCACTATATGGTAACACTTATAATATAGCTACTTAGGTATAACACTTATTATAGCACGACACTTAGTCGCAATTATAATATAGCATCATTACATTATATAAAAACCAGTAGACACTTGACATTAAACTCAATATTATACACTTAACATTCACACTCATAATATACACTACAGAATTAATCAACATATACAAACTATTACACTCACGACCACTCGATATTTTGATGCGTATAATAGTATTACGCAACTTATGATGCCTCATAACTTTAGTAATAGCTCATGTCTATAGTGGTTAGCCTCAGGAAGCCTTATGCCTCTCACATACATCTGATATAGCTCGAGCTCTCTACATCCGCTCTCTACTCTAACATTTATGCATACTCAGTCATATTAATGCCTCAGCATATGATGCGCTCAAACATTAGATATAAGGTTCATACTTTGTATGAACTCATCATTTGATGAGATAGTCCTACTTTAGTAGTTATACCGTCTATATTATTGATGATATCATCTTTGAAAATGACTCATCTTTGATGGGCTGATCATCCTGCTACTACTCTACATTAAAGATAAACAGAGTTGAATATTAATGTCTATTCCATATGAGTTCCAGTAAGCTAACCACTACGGGGCGCCTAGCATGTGCCACATCCTTCGTGAAGATCTCAACGTGAAACCCTGCACCGCAGGTGCAGACTCCGCCGCGTATCCATCACTGTACTCAAGAACCTCTGCGAGAGTCGGCTACGCGAGTGTCTTGCATAATTTTACGACTTTCGAGCGTTTACACGCACGTGCGAGCGCATGCGAGCTAAGTGGTTATGTTTTTACTTTGCATTACTCTCTTTTACTAATTGTATATTTAAACATTCCGCGTGGTCTCGAGAACATATAAATCTGATTATCGCCGAAATGTGGCATGAGAGCGCCCAGTAAGACACTCGATATTGTTAATTTTCCTGTCATAAGAGTTGTATATTGAAGTACACTAAAGGTAGGAAAAAAACACTTGCTAAAAATTATAATAGAGTAAGTAGGTTCATACGTCTTTAAATTTTCTTACTCTCCGCCTATTTCGGAAAATGACCCAACCTCGCCTTATTGATACATGTATCAAAAAAAAATAAACATTTATCTCATAGGATCTCAAATGATATACAACTTTTTTGTATATAATACTTGTACATAATTCTATTTCATATGTTATTTATATTATTACTACTTCTTCACTTTTAAACATTTTTTGATCCTATAATATTCATCAAACGATTGTGTTCTTATCTCGTAACTCTACTGTAAAATGGTGGTAAAACTGATCAGTATGCTTATATCTATGACTCAGTTAGTCTTAGACCACACGAACATGCCCTATAATGCAGCCCGACAGAACATCCTTATAGTGCATGACTTCAATGTACGTGTGAGCTTGCAAGTATACCTTTTTACGATTTTATAATTTTTATAAAATATAGGATTATGTATATAAGAAGTATAATAAAGCCAATTAAAGTGATCTAGCCATATAATATAAAATCATTTTTATGTTTACTACATTGTACGAAATTTTATTAAAAACATAATTATTTCATTTACACACCTAAAGCGTAGTAAAGATACATAGTAAAATCATATAGATACTGTATGCTAACACTAACAACCTAGGGGGGGAGTATATATTAGTATGCTTTTGTATTATTAACTTGTTTATACTGCTATTTGTAAACTCTTTGTTATTACTCGCTGTTAGTAACTTTTCTTAGGCTATTTATAACTGCTTTAAACTTTTCATGAGCATATTTATCTAGCTATTTAATATTAACTATTCTGCTTTACTGCTATTATAACATATATTCTTGCATTTACTGTTTTAAACTTTTGTCTTTTATCTGTATAAATCACTTATATTCGTGCTATTACTGTATTTATATATACTCAACTAATTGATTATTATTACGCTTTTAAACTACATATAATATATTAATATTAACATTTACATACCTTAAATGCTAGTAATATCAGTATAATCTAAATAAAGAGTATATATATATATAATATTATATAAATATATAAATATATATATAAAATAGGTTGTTTATTTATATACCTAAACAGCCTATATTAGGGGCATTTAGAATATATATGCATTTATGTTTTACTGTTTTTACTGCATTTACTCTGATTTATCTGATCTTATAACTCTCTGTTTACTGCTTTAACTATCTGCTATTTACTGGCCTTTAACCTTACATCTGCTTTACTGTACTATTTTACTATACTGCATCTTTACTGCTGTTACTTATCTGCTATATACTGCTTAACTTATTATTATATATACTCGTACATATAGTATTTCTTTTATATTTGTTTTAATACTTTTTTATCATTTTTATATTTATTTTATTTAATATTATTTACTATTTATATTATTATATATTTATATTATGCTATTAGTTAATAACTATTATTATATTATTATTATCTTTTATTATTCTTATTATATTATTATTATTATTTTACTTTTATTATATTACTAAATAAAATGTAATATATTGTACACTCTTTATTCTTTTATTCTTTTATTCTTTTATTTATTTTTATTATTTGTACTTTTATTATAAAACTATAATGTTGTTATATATATATATTATATTAATATTTATTATAGTATTTAATATTCTTAGTATTCTTTTATATATTATTATTTTTATTATATTTACTTATATATAGTATATATATTATATTATTTTGTTATTTAAATACTTTTTATTTTTATATTTCTTTTTATATCTTTTTTATTATTATTTTTAATTATATTTTTTACTTTGATTATTATTTTTTTTGTATTATTAATTCTTTTTATATTTATTCTTTTTATTCTTTTTATTTATTTTTTTATTATTTTACTTTATTATTATTTATATATTATTAATTATATTATATATTATATCTTTAGTGTTATTATACTTCATGTACCTTATTGATTATATTATATATAGAACACACACACATACACACACACCACTTACATCATATACACACGAGTTCACTTAATGACACTATATTATATACACACATTCACTATTGCATCTTTACAAATATATTATTACCCATATGATCACGTAACAATTTGCACTTAATATCACACACATCAGTAATATTTACTTATCAACTAAGATTACTTTAACATCTAACATCACGAATATACTTACGTTCACTCACACTACAGTATTACTACACACTCATACAGACATTACATCAGTAATTATTATTACATCACCACAAGATATATCATATATTACACTGTCCATCAACAGTAGATTATACTTACTACTCACACATAGATTTACTTATACACACATACAGATTTACTTACACACCACAGATTATAACGACCAACCACATCAGTAATATTTATAACTATTACTAGTCACACACAGATTTACTATACACACACACACACA
>JABUQX010112052.1:0-27957 GCA_015478945.1 Trachelipus rathkii | reverse complement strand
TAAGAATCCGCATGGTCCTTTTTAGACTGTCCTAGTCAACCAATAAAAATTAATAATTAAGAAGCCGCATTGGCCCCTCTAGAATGTCCCAGTCAACCCATTATAAATAATAAATAAGAAATAGGGTAAGGTGGGGCAGCACTCCCATGCGAGGTAAAGTGCCCATGCCATTTTTATTAGATAAATAAAATAGAATCACGGAATGGTTGGCACCACTGTATACGCCTTTAAGGGATACCTCAGTGTTTATATTGATGTTGAGTTGAGAGATATGTTTCGATGTTATTTTTTATTTTTTTTTAATTTTCTTCCCTAGAAGTACTTTTTATAAAAGTAATACATTAGTTTTATACAGCGTGTTTTCTTTTCTTTCATTTTTTTTAAATGTCACATACAAAAACTTGACTATTTTCAAGTATTTTTATTGAAAAAATTCGATAATGATTACAACCATATTTTGTAAATATTTAAGTTGTGCATAAAAAAGAGGAATGAGGTAAAATGCCTTTGTAATTATGGGGCAACTCGCCTATATAGGCGCTTAGCCCCACCAATACAATTTAACACCTTTTCACTATAACCGATCATAATAGGTTTTAATTATTTACTTTCAAATTATTATTAATATTATTTTTATTGCATATTATAATATAATTATAAGTAGCCGCTTGAGCGACCACCTATGTCCAAAAAGTCCTCGAACACTCCCATGAGGGAGTGATAAAAACATCGTATCCCCCACAAATTTGGCATACCCCTTTCCTATGACGTAACCTCGTCGTAGACGAGGTTACGAAGCCGTGCACCCCCGGAGGGGGTGCCGGCCACTAAAAATAGGAAATGTTCATAGAATGTTGAAATTTGGAGCTTGCATAGATGAGGTATGAGTAAGGAGGAGTCTGATCCGGCACCGGTGCTAGAGCCGGAGTGGTTATGGGTTAGTAAATAGTTGAAATGAGGGAGTGTTAGAGACATTGTATCCCCCTCAAATTTGGTATACCCCTTTCCTATGACGTAACCTCGTCGTAGAAGAGGTTACGTGGCCGTGCACTCCCGGAGGGTGCCGGCCCCTAAAAATAGGAAATGTTCATTAAAGTTTTAAAAATTGAGCTGTACAGATGAGGTATGAGTAAGGGAGGAGTCGGATCCGGATTCGGATTCGAATTCGGCACCGGTGCTGTAGCCGGAGCGGTGCTAAGTTAGTAAATATTTGTAATTAGGAAGTGTTAGAGACATCATATCCCCTCAAATTTGGCATACCACTTTCCTATGACGTAACCTCGTCGTAGACGAGGTTACGTGGCCGTGCACCCCCGAAAGGGGGTGCCGGCCCCAAAAATAGGAAATGCCCATTTAATGGAGAAATTTGTAAATTGCATAGAGGAGGAAGGAGTAAGTAGGATCCAAAGCCGGAGTCGTAGCCAGCACCGGTGCTGGAGCCTGTGCGGTGCCGAGTTAGTAAATATTTGTATAATAATGCAATATTATATTATACAATTATATATAATATACAAAGCGCCCATGGGTAGGCGCACTGCCCCTTCTATGTGGGCACTTTACCTCAGGGTAGGGGCAAAGTGCCTTTTCTGAAAAATAAAATAAAATCGATTTTACTCGAAAACATTTGATAGGAGAAGAGCATACTTTTGTGGGAATATAAAGCTTTAGGTGCATAACCATATGGCATTGAAAAATTAAAAATTGACACAGTACAAGTCTTTTAATTCACATTCGAAAAGTTCCTGGGCGGGCTGCCCCACCTTACCCTACTTAAGAAGCCGCATGGGCCTATCCAGACAACTTCATGCCTATTCTTATCCTCAAAGCTAAAAATCTACCTCCTCATTGCTTTACGTTGCGCTCTCTCCAGCATATCTATGTCTTTCCTAATAAGGGTGCTAAAATTGTAGACAATATTCAAATACTGGCCTAACATATCTATTATTATACGACATTATGCAAAAACAATATATACATAATTAGTCTGCATTTGGCATTAATTTTTAATTTTTAACCCTAGGCCCTAGCTCTGGGTTCAAAATCTTACAATATAAACAATGAAACAGCAACACTAAAGAATGTTACAGACTTACGGGTTACAATGCCAATAGTTTGTTGAAAATTGAAAAAAAATATATATTAAAAACTTCATAATATATATATAGCTTTATTTTAATTTTTTTTCTATTGAAGTTAAATCACTTAAATATAAAAAAAAAAAAAAATAAAAAAATATATAAAAAAAATCAAAAAAATCAATAAAATAAAAAAATCAAGTAAAAAAATCAATTGATTTTTTTCATTTGATATTTTTCGTGCCATCCCTGCTTTGAATAATTGAATTAGAATTTGAGGGATCAACTTGATCTGTGTTATCAGTTTTGACCATCTGAATTGGAAAAATCACTGCTTATTTGAGCATCATCAGCTTCTCCACTGGAGACAGAGTGTGTAATAGAAAACTCCAATGGGTAGAGATGACAAATAGAATGATGCCAGGTTTGTCTATCTCCCCTTTTTAATAACACACTCTTGATCTTATTGTCATCGCCAACAATGACTTCTAGAACTCTGCCCAAAAGTCAGAAGGGTCTAGGCTTGTTAGGTGCCTGAATCAAAACTATATCTCCAATCTTAATTCTGTTGGTCCACTCTGACTGATAAAGATTTCTACTTGTCTGGCGCAAATTTAATAGGTAAGACTCATACCATAATTCCCTGAAAGTCTCTAAAACTCTTCCTTGAGCAGTTAGAGTTATGGCTAAGTCTTGTTGTGAGGGAGGAAGTTATTTCCATATGGAGGTGCATGGAAACTTCATTGAATATGAGGTTTAAATTGTCAAAAAGCTTCAAAAAGTAATTTGGAGCAATAATTTCCAAATCATTATCTGATGACCTATAGGTTAAAGGTCTTGAATTGATAACATTGATGATATTTGAAATAGATGTTAACAGTTGAAAGTAAGTTAAGGTTGCTTTACCTATTGTTTTATAGAGACACCCCTTAGCTGTTCGTATCATTCTTTCCCAAACTGATCCCACCCGACTGGAATAGATTGGAATCTTGTAATGTTTGATGTTATTGATGCGCATATGTTCGGAGAACATATCTGAAGACAAAGATTCTAACAGAATATTTCCACCTTATTTGAAATTCCTGGCATTATCTGAGTACAAATTGGAAGGTATGCCATATATATTTGTGAAACGTTGGAATGAAAGTAGAAAGGATTCAGTAGACATACCTGGAAGGACATCAACATGAATTTGGGCTGTGTCCTTACCGCTTACACCCCATCCCCTTCGGGGTACCACGAGATGGGTCTTCATGCATCTCTCTGGGGTGATCTCCATGTAGTGGGGCTCGTCGCTGAAAATTGTTTGGTTATGTATAGTAAAGATTGAGCTTATGTTGATGAGGGGGCGCATTCGTGAAAGCTTTTGTATAAACATGAAAGTAACCCTAATTGCTAAGGCCTTCTGGCCATTTGTAAGCCGAACTGAAACGTCTGTGTTTTCATACATAGCGTCAAACCTCCTGTAAGTATGATAGTTAGGTTCTTGTAGGGTATAACAAGTTGGTTACGTTTGTGATGCCGTGGGGTTCCTTACTGATATTAACAGTGTACTTTGTTAATGTTGACTGTTTATTCGTACGTAAGGTAAGTTATGTTCTTAGTTTAGGTGATATTATGTTAACTTTACGGTTGTTAAAACTTTGTTATGATTATTAATTAATAATAATAATAATAATAATAATAATAATAATAATAAAATAATAATAATAATAATTAATATAATTAATAAAATAATAAATAATAATAATAACATAATAATAATAATAATTATAAATTAATAATAATAATAATAATAATAATAATAATAATAATAATAATAATAATAATAATAATAATAATAATAATAATAATAATAATAATAATAATAATAATAAAATAATGTTTGGTCCGGTTATGTTACGGAACTTTGTTAATGTTGACGGTTTATTCGCGCGTAAGGTATGTTAGGTTTGTCGTTGTACATTATATTCTTAGTTCATGTTATGATATGATAGCTTTATTGATGTGAAAACTTTGTTACGGTAGCAAATATTCGTGGGTCAGTATATAAAACACTTATTTTTATGTTATGTTTATCCAAAATGATACTCGAAATATGGTTTGATTCTATAGATCAATAGATCAATAGATCATAGAAGGGTGGTGGGGAGAGTGGGGAGGACAGGGTTGTTAGCTTTATTGATGTGAAAACTTTGTTATACTAGTATTTATTCGTTGGACTGTATGATATATGTATTTTATGTTATGTTTATACAAAATATGACTTGAATCAATAGATCAATAGATCAATAGATCAATAGATTATGGAAGGGTAGGAGGGTGGGGTGGGTGGTTTGATTAACTGATTTACTGTTTTACTGCTTTAGGGTATGTAAAAAGGCAAAAAAATTTAAGTTATAAACATAAAATGAAATAAATTTTAGTTAAAACAAAATGTTTTAAACAGAATAAATAAAAGTTTTTGTGTTATGTTATGCAAAATATGACTTGAATCAATAGATCAATAGATCAATAGATCAATAGATCATGGAAGGGTAGGAGGGTGGGGTGGGTGGTTTGATTAACTGATTTACTGATTTACTGCTTTAAGGTATGTAAAAATGCAAAATATTTTAAGTTATAAACATAAAATGAAAGAAATTTTAGTTAAAACAAAATGTTTTAAACAGAATAAGCAAAAATAAATAAAAATAAAAATAAAACTATAATAAATAAATAAATAACTAACTTTTAACAAAATATAAATATAAGGAATAATAGAAACGTTAAAAAGAAAAATACACTAACAAAACAAAATGTTTAGATTAAACATGTGAAAATGTAAATGTCTTCGCAAAACGAGTTTAGAAATGTTTACACATCATGCTTGAGATCATAAAAATAGCGAGGGTCGAGTGATCGAGTAGGTTAGTACGAGTGGGAATGCCAAGGCATAAATAGTATGAGTAAAGGTCTATAATTATTGTGTGTGTGTGTGTGTGTGTGTGTTTGTGTGTGTGTGTGTGGTATGTTAGATTTGTTATGTTCATATACACATATAGTTTGATATAATGATAATAATAATAATGAATAATAATAATAATAGATATAATAAATATAATAATAATAATAATAATCAATAATAATTAATATAATAATAAATAATAATACATAACATTTAATAAATAATAATAAATAATAATAATAATAATAATAAATAATAATAAATAAATAATAATAATAATAATACATAATAATAATCAATAAAAAAAATACTGTTTAAGAAAAAAACAGATGTTAAGTAAGGACATAGGGAACAAAGTAATAAATCTCGTCACCCCTCTCATGTGTCAACAAAGATATCGGGTACAAAGTAATCAATCTCGTTACCCTTCACATGTGTCAAAAGATATTCAGATTAATGAGTCATTCCTCGAACATTGGCTGTCCGTGATGGCATAGCAAATGCATTCTCTGATTGGCTATCCCTTCAGCGTAACAAGATTACGTAATGTCTAGGTGTCGGGGTAGAGAGCATTTTACCAACCAATGTTCTAGTTGTGGACCATCGCTAGGCCGAAAGGTGATCGCACGCGTTATTGGTATTGTGAGATCTATGTGGAATATAAATACATAATAATAATAATAAGACAACATCAATAATAATAATAATCAATAATCAATAATATAATAGAATAATAAGTTAATAATAATCAATAATAATAATTAATAAATAATGAATAATAATAATAAATAATAATAATATATAATATAACATTATGTATAGTAACGATTGAGATTGCTATGATGACTTCTGCTGGTAGTTGAAAACTTCTAATTTTGAGTTACCTGTAATGAATGCTGTATGTTCAGTTAGGCTAGGATGAATATATTTTTGTTAGTTTCAATAACAATGTTAATGGTAAAATTAACATTAAATTTTAGAGATATGTTGAAAAAGTGTTGTATATTTCATTTAATTTGAACGTTTGATATATTTAACAAACAACAAACAACAAACTGAAAACAACAACAACACAACAACAACAGCAACAACAACACGTAACATTTCAAAACAACACAACATCAACAACCTGCAACAAATGCACAACAACAACGCGACATTTCAACCAACACAGCTACAGCTAAGAATAATTTTATCGATTATGTTATACAAAATATGGATAGCAATCAATAGATCAATAGATCAATAGATCAATAGCATGATTGGATAGATCATGGATTGGTAGGAGGATAGAGTGGCGTGGTTTGATTTACTGATTTACTGATTACTGCTTTCGGGTATGTAAAAATGCAAATTTTTTTAAGTTATAAACATAAAAGAATAAATTTCTAGTAAAACAAAAATGTTAAAAGAAAAACAAAACAAAATAAATAAAAGTTTTGTGTTATGTTATACAAAAAAAATGACCCCGAAATACGATCAAGATCAATAGATCATAGATCATGGAAGGGTAGGAGGTCAGTTTGATTAACTGATTTACTGACATTTACGAATACCTGATTTTACTGAGTTACTGATTTACTGATTTACTGATTTACTGATGTACTGATTTACTGATTTACTGATTTTTACTGCTTTAAGGGTATGTAAAACATAAATTTAATAAAGAAATATGACTTGAATCAATAGGTCAATAGATCAACTAGAATCAATAGATTCAATAGATCATGGAAGGGCAGGAGGGTGCTGTATGGTACTTTGATGTTTACGATTACCTGATTTACTGATGTACTGATTGTACCTGAATTACTGATTTACCTGCTTTAGCGGTATGTAAAACATAACCAACTTTAATTAAAAAAAAATGAAATTAATCAATAGATCATAGATCATGGAAGGGTAGAAGGTTGGGGTTTTACTGATTTACTGATTGACTGATTTACGGATTTACGGATTTACTGATTTACTAAATTAAAAACATAACAATTTTTAATTAAAAAATATGGGACTTGAAACAAAAGATCAGATAGATCAAATAGATCACGAATTTGTAGGAGGATCAGAGCTAGTGGTTTGAATTAAACTGATTTTTACCTGATTTACTGCTTATAGGTATGTAAAAATATACAAATTTTTAAAAGGTTATAAACATAAAAAAGAATAAAAAGTTTTGTTGCTCAGAAACAAAATATGCACTTAGAATCAATCGATCAATAGCATCAATAGATCAATAGAATCAATAGATCGACGGATGGGTAGGAGGATAGTATGATTTACTGATTACTAATTTACTGCTTTAGGTATGTAAAAATGGAAAATTTTTTTAAACAAAAATGTTTAAAGAAAACAAAAAAAAAAAATAAAGTTTTGTGTTATGTTATACACAATATGACTTGAATCAATAGATCAATAGATCATGGGTGGGGTGGGGTAGGGAGGGTGTTTTGATTTACTGACATTTACTGATTAGGGGATTTAAAAATGCAATTTTTAGTAAAAACAAAAAATGTTTAAAGAAAACAAAACAAAATAAATAAAAGTTTTTGTGTTATGTTATACAAAATATGACTTGAATCAATAGATCAATAGATCAATAGATCAATAGATTAATAGATCATGAAAAGGAT
Source organism: Trachelipus rathkii (assembly GCA_015478945.1). NCBI lineage: Eukaryota > Metazoa > Arthropoda > Malacostraca > Isopoda > Trachelipodidae > Trachelipus > Trachelipus rathkii. Next base: position 20,308 of record JABUQX010112052.1, on the reverse strand, counting down.
AGAGGGTGGCTTTATGGTACTTTGTATTTACTGAACCTAATACTTTGCTGATATTTACTGATTTACTGCTTTAGGGTATGTAAAAAGGCAAATTTTTTTAAGTTATAAACAAAAAGAATAAAAAATATTTATTTTTTTTTTTTTTTTTTTTTTTTTTTTTTTTTAATTTTTTAATTTTTTTTTTTTTTTTTTTTATTAATATTATTTTTATTTATTTATCTATTATTTATTATTTTTATTTGTTATTTCTTTTTTATTTTTATTTTTATTGATTTATTATTTATATTTATTATTATTTTTATTTTTTTTATATTTATCCAGTTTCCAGTTTTCAGTTTCCAGGAATTCATTTTCCATTTTCCAGTTTCCAGGATCATTTCCTATTTCCATTCAGGATTTCCAGCGGCCTTCAATCGGTACGCTCAATGTGTGTGTGTTGCGTGTGAGGTGACGTGTGAATGTGACGTTCGTGCGTGTGCGTGTGCGGTGCGTGCGTGTGCGGTGTGCGTGTTGCGTGTGCGTGTGCGTGGCGGATGCGTGCTATATTTACTTGTGATGACGTATTTTCTTAGCATATATATATATATATATATATATACGTATATAGGATATATATATAGTATATATTAATATAATATATATATATATATATATATATATAAATATCTATATATAATTTATAATATAATATATATATATATATATATATATATATTTTATTTTTATTTTTATTTTAATTTTAATTCTTAATTTTTTATTTTTTTTTTTTTATTTTTTTTTTTTTTTTATTATTGATTTATTATTTATAAAAATTATTATTATTAAAATTTTAATTATTAATTATTTATTTATTAATTATTATTTTATTGTTTTTCGTCGATAGAAGGCGGAAATCCCACGGTAATTAAAAAATTACCACGCTAATCAAGGGTCGATCTTTCACTTCCGGCCTCCAATATATTCATAACTTCAACTACCTTTAATATTACTTAAAATATTAAATACAATATATTAATATATATATACTAATATATATTATATAATATATATATATATAAAATTATAATATTTATTATTATTATATATATATTTATTAATATTATATATAGATATATACTTAATAATTATAATTTAAATAATTTTAATATATATATAATACTAATATTAATATTACTATAATAATATTTTATATAATTAATATATATAATTATAGATAAATATAATTGTTTTATTTAATAAAATCAAAAAAAATAACAACCTCCTAAAAAAAAAAAAAAAAAAAAAAAAAAAACCCCAAAAAAGGATTTTGGGTGAGATACCATTATTTTTGGGTAGTGGAACTCGGGAGGGGGGCTCTAGTTGGTAATAAATAAAAAATAAAATTTTTTAAAAATAAAAAAAAAATAAAGGTTTACTCAATCTCTATCTACTTGTTTCTTTTTACAGGACATTTACGTCAGCCGATTACGGGTCTATAAAATAGCATGCATAGATATATACAACAAAACGACAACCACTATCAACTACTTTATATAAAATAACCGAGCAAGTTAGTGTCAGAGATAGGGATAGGCAAAAACGCTCTCACGATAGATACACATCGTCTTAGCACCAAAAATATCTTGTCATTACACATTAAACAATAGCGGACGCTCGGCCAACGAGAGACTTTACATTTTTCCATCATTAAATAAGAAAAAGAAAATAAAAAAGAGGTACGATTAGATAGTAGATGTATTACACTTTTTCCTTATTATATATCTGCCCACCCCCCTCTCCGTTTTGGGAAAGATTCGACAGCTCGCCAATAGAAAAATACATAAACTAAACATCTACGAATATTTTTTTTTTATCATAAAAAGGTTTTTTATTTTTTTTATTTTCACTTTATATATATGTAAATTTATACCTATCATAAGATAAAGTATACTTTATAATAAATAATAATACTTGATAATAAGCAATAGTGATAGTAAATATAATATGAGTATTGAAGGTTAAACGTACAAAAACCTATAACGAATTATAATCATAAGTAATTAAAATATATAAGGCGCTATAATATAAACAAATATATTAAATATAAATATAGGTTAAATACCATATAAATAATAATATAATACATATAATATATATAAACAGTATATATAAAAAGTCTATTAGTTATTATAACACTATAACGGGAGATGTTAAATTAGATATTTCATACTGACGGAATGACCAAATTTTAATGCAACATTTTATTGTATAATTCAATCAAAAAGAGCGACATCTTGTTTAGTATTGTTTTCATAGATAATGTACATGAAATGAATGAAAGATTGATTGCACAAGTGACTGTAACAGATTAATGAATACAGTTTTTTAACATGTTGCAATAACGGAAGCTGTTTTACACCAATTATCGAATAACCTGCCGCGCGTTTTACTCAGAGTTGCTGGTCTGCTTGACCTTGTTTGGAATAACCAAACTAATGCGCCTTGGATTTAAGTACACCCGACACGGGCTTGACCCGTACTTGTTTAGCGTGATGCCCCCATCTATAAAAACAATTAATTATATTGTCTATATTCACTTATATACAATTATATAATATAGATCATCCCCCGCCCTAATAATACTACACCCCTATCATTATCAGTAATATTACGTAATATATACCTACGATTATATATGATATTATAATATATAGTACGACTATATTTACTCACCAGCTAAAGGGCGTCCTAACCTCACTATTAGCTACCCCATATATAAAGTAAATACAACCTCCGACCACCTATCAATATAACATAATTCACACCACCCATACACGCATAATACAACTACTATTAGATAATATATTATACTACCATATACTATATATATAATAATATATATATATACTCTATAACCTATAAAAACCTCATATCATCACGACTAGACCATTTGAGTACTGGCAAATATATGGAGAAGGCCGGACAGTGAACACATCGACCCTTGATTAGCCGGTTACGAGTAATATATTTTTCTTAAGACCGTGGAATATGCCGCCCTTTCTATCGACGCAAAAAAACAATAAAATAATAAATTAATAAAAAAATCTAATTACAAAAGAGCTAATTTATAAATAAATTAATTAATAAAATATATAATTCAAAAATAGAATTACAATAATCCATCAAATTCAAAAAAAACAAAAACAGAAAACTAAACACATATTAATACTTAATACTTCTAATACTCCTCCCTTTACTAATAAACTACAAAACCCACCCACCACCTACATACCTACTATATAACACAACCCTCATATACATAATAACTAACAATAACCATAACTATATTCCTATAGTACCCTACATAATACTACTACTATAATATATATATATTATATAATACTACTATACTATATAAAACTCATACCACTACGACTACTACTATACATACACATATAATATATATAATATATATATATATTATCTACAACTGCTAACAAGAAGAATACCGTCCCGATTACAAGGACTAGAATAATACCCACGCACATACGCAGCACGCACAACGCACACGCACACGACACACGCACACCGCACACGCACACGCACACGCCAACACGCACACACGCAACATGCGACACTCACACTCAACACGGGCTACAGCACCACACCACATGAACGACGTACCCGAATATGAAGCGCCTGGCAAACACGGCATCCCTGAGGAAACTCGGAAAATGCGAAAACAATGATTCACACTCTAGCAGACAAAACCGCGAACCAATGGAGAGCACAATAACGCAATCTCCATCGCGGCACAAATCTAAAAACTCGAAAACTATACGGAAAACTCGATCTTAAAACAACAATAAAAATACACATAACAACACATCACAGATAAATAACATAAATACAAAAATAAAAACACAAATAAAACAAATTAAAAACAAAATAACATAACATAAATACACAAGTCATATTTTGGATAACATAACATAAAAATAATATAATAACAAAAAAAAAATAAAAAAAAAAGTTAAAATTAAAAAAAAAACAAAAAAAACAAACCAAAAAAAAACAAAAAATAAAATATTTTTTATTGCTCTTTTTTTATGTTTATAACTTAACAAAATTTCGCATTTCCTTTACAATAACCCAATAAAGCAGTTAAATCAGCTACAAAAATCAGTAAACTCCCAGTAAATCAGATAAATCAAACCACGTACCCATTACAGCCACCTCCTATCCTTTCCATGACATCTAATATAATCTACGTGATCTCACATTGATCCTATTGATCTATTGTATACAAGTCACTAATAATTATCAGAAATTACAACATACACACAAACACTCACTCTTATTTCCATTTGTCTTTTGTTTTCCTCTTAAACATTTTTTGTTTTTACTTTCGAAAACACTTGCATCTTTACATCCCTAAAATCAGCAAATCAGCAACCAGAAAATCCAACCAAGTACCATGCCGCACAAGACCCACGCCTCCTACCCCTTCCCATGATCCTACTGCATCTACTTGATTCAAGGTCAATCATTCTTGCACTACATATAACACAAAAAACTTTTCACCCTTATACTTTTGTTTGATTTTCTTTACCCATTTTTTGTTATCACACTAAATATGCAATTTGTACATCACCCTAAAAGCATAAATCAGGTAAATCAGTAATCACACAACTACCCCATGCCCCTACCCATCGCCGTTGATCTAATTGACTCAGTTGATCATACCCTTTGATCGTAAATCCTATCGACTACATAATCTCGAATATTTCCACACGTTCACTATTTTGATTGTCATAAAGCCAAAAACAAACCTATTTACAACACCGTTTCTTATGGTTTACCCACAGACTATTAACAAACAATATTCGATACTCATTTACCCTCACCCATCAAAGCAACCAAACGTACCATCAGTAACCATCAGTTAATCCACAACCCAACACCCTACTCACTATGCCTATCCCTAACAAGATTCATGACGTTCTAACTATGATCTATCGATCCTTCTGTTTCAAGTCATTTATTTTTAGATTAAAACAATTCGCTCGAACTGTCCATCTTTACATACACCTACAAAGCACAGTAAATCACGTAAATCAAGGTATTAAATCAGATAACATCCAGTAGAACGAGACCAACGAGTACCAGTCCGAGTCACCTTCCCCCTACCCTTCCCCCATGACTCTATCGCACACCTGACTTGATTTCACCAGTCATTATTTTTTAATTAAAAATCATGTTATGTTTTACACCATTACCCTAAAGCAGTAAATCAGTAAATCAGTAAATTCCAGTACATCAGTAAATTCAGTAAACTCAGTAAATCAAATACCATACAAGCCCACCCTCCTGCCCTTTCCATGATCTATTGATCTATTGATCTATTGATGCTATTGACCTATTGATTCAAGGCTTCTATTTCTTTTATTAAATTGTATGTTTTACCATACCTTAACAGCGAGTAAAGCGTAATAGTTCACCGATTTTAAAGAGATAAATCAGTAAATCAGTAAATCAGCTAACATCAAGCATATCTCTAACATTCAGCAATTCAGATAAATCAGTAACATCAAACCAGTACCAGTCCAGCCACCCCTCCTACTCCTTCCCTAATGACATCTATAGATCTATGATCTATATCGAGATTTACTGACTTCAAGTCATATTTTGCACCTTATACACATACACAAAAAACTTTTATTTATTTATGTTTTGTTTTCTTCCTAAACATTGCTTTGGTAGCCTAGAAAATTTACTTCTTTTTATGTTTACAAATAACCTAAAACCAAACACTCTTGCATTTTTTCACATTACCCCAATACAAGCAGTAAAATCAGTAAATCAAGCGAATCAAACCACCCACTCTATCCATCTACCCAACCATCTATTGCACCTCTATTGATCCTTTGATCTATTGACTCTATTGATCTACTGATATTCCAAAGTCATCATTATTGCCCATATACACCATTAAATATAACAATAAAATTCTCCACAAACCCAACCAACACAGCAGCCACACCAACCCACAGACCACCTGCTAGCTGTTCGTTGTTGAACATGTCGCGTTTGTGTTTGATTTGTGTGAGATGTTGATGTTGTTGCTTGTGCAAATGTTCTACGTTTGGTTGTTGCTGTTGTTGTTGTGTTGTTGTTGTGTTGTGTTGTTGTTGTTAAATATATCACACGTTCAAGTTAAATGAAAAATATACAACACTTTTTCAAACACCTATGCTCAAAAATTAATGTAATTTTACATTCAAAACATCCTGTAATATTGAAAAACTTAAACCACAAAAGAAATTAACCTAATCTCATCCCTAGCCTAACTGACATCAACAAGCAATCATTAACAAGGTAAAACTAAAATTAGAAGTTTCAACGTTTACCAAGCAGGAAGATACATCATAGGCAATCTCAATCTTTGACTACTACACAAGCCGCCACAAAGATTTATTCATTGATTACTATTATTATTAATTATTATTACTTATAATCTATTATTATTATTATTATTATATATAGTATTATTATCTATTATCTATTATTATTATTATTGATGTTAGTTATTATTATTATATATTATTATTATTCCACATAGATCTCACAACACCTATAACGCGCTGCGCACTCACTCTCAGCTCTGCAGCGTCCACAACTAGAAAACAATTGGTATAGCTAAATGTTCTCTACAGGACACCTAAGAACATTATACGTAGATCTTGTTACGCTCAAAGCGATAAGCAATCACGAAAACTGCATGGCACTATGCCCATCAACGGACAGCAATGAAATCTCGAGAATGAACTCATCCTAATCTTCAATATCTTCTTGACCACAATGTGAGGAGCGTAACAAGCAGATATTAATTACTTCTGTACACGATCATCTTTTGACACATGAGGAGACGGGCTACGAGATTTATTACTTTGTTCCCCTTATGTCCTTACCTCTAACATCTGTTCTTTATCTTAAACCAGTAGTTTTATTATTCATTATTATTATTATTATTATATTATTATATTATATAATTATTATTATTATATTATTATTATTATTTATTATTACATATTATTCTTATTATTATCATTTAATTATTATATTATTATCTATTAATTATTATTATTATTATTATTTATATTAGCATTCATTATTCATTATTATTATTCATTATATCAAAACTAATAGTTGTATATGGAACATAAACAAAGCACTAAACAACCACAACACAGCACACACAAACACACACCACCGACACACACACACAATAATATAGGACACTTTACTTAAATACATTAGCCCCTGGCAATTCATCGTACTAACTTACCTGAATCCACTGGACTGCTATTTCTATTGATACAAAGCAGATGTGTAACATTATCTAAAACCTCGTTGGAAGGACATTACATTTTTCACATGTTAATATAAACATTTCAATTTGGTTATGTATTTTCTTTTACGTTTCTATTATTTCTTTACTATTATATTTTGTTAAAAATTAGTTATTTATTTATTTATTATAGTTTTATTTTTATTTTATTTATGTTTTATTCTGTTTAAAACATTTTGTTTTAACTAAAATTTCTTCATTTTAATGTTTATAACTTAAAATATTGCATTTTTACATACCCTAAAGCGGTAAATCAGTAAATCATTTATCAAACCCACCCACCCCAACCCTCCTACCCTTTCCAGGATCTATTGATCTATTGATCTATGATCTATTGATTCAGAGTCATATTTTGCATAACATAACACAAAAACCTTTTATTTACTTCTGCGTATAAACATTTGGTTTTAACCTAAAATTATTTCATTTCTTATGGTATAACTATTTTTTTTCCTCTTTCTACATACCCTAAAACGCAGTAAAAACACGTAAATCAGCTTATTCAAACCACCCACCCCACCCTCCTACCCTTCCATAATTTTTTGATCTATTTGAGCGTAATTGATCTATTGATCAAGTCATATTTTTCTATAAACCCATAACATAAAAATACATATATCATACAGTCCAACGAATTACAATACTAGTCGTACATTATAACAACACAACGCCTTCTCACTGAATCGAACATAAAGCTAGACAAACCCTGTCCTCCCCCACTTCCCACCACCCATTCCAATGATCTATGATCATACTCGTGCGGACTATCAGGAGATCAAACCCATATTCTCGAGTTTCCATTTTGGGTAAGCATAACATAAAAATAAGTGTTTTATATTACTGGACCACGAATATTTGCCTACCGTAACAAAAGTTTCTAAAATCAATAAACGCTATCATATCATAACACTCTGAACTAAGCAATATTAATGTACAACGACAAACGCTAACATGACCTTACGCGCGGAACGTTAAACCCGTCAACATTTAGCCAAAGTATCCGTAACATAACCAGGGACCAAACATATATTTATATCTATTATTATTTTAATTATTATTATCATTATTATTATTTATTATAGTATTATTGATTATTATTATTATATATTATATTATTATTATTATTATTATAATTGATTATTATTATTATTCATTTAATTATATTATTATTATTATCTAATGATTATTATTATTAATTAATTATTTATTATTATATTATATATTATTATTATTATTATCTAATTATTATATAATTAATATCATAACAAGTTCTTAACAACCGTATAAAGCTAACATAATGATCACCTAAACTAAGAACATAACTTACCCTTTACGTACGAATCAGATACAGTCAACATTATCAAAAGTACCCTGATAAATCAGTAAGGAACTACCACGGGGCATCACAAAAACGTAACCAACTTGTCTATACCCTACAAAGAACCTACATACTTACCGAGGTTTGACGCTATATGAAACAACAGACGTTCCAGTTAGGCTTAACATGGCAGGCTTTGCCATTAGGGTTACTTCAGTTTATACAAAAAGCTTTTTCACGAATGCACCCTTCATCAACATAAGCCTTCAATCTGTGCGCTATAACATAACGAATCAATTTGGCAAGCGACGAGAGCCCCACACATGGAGATCACCCCAGAGAGATGCATGAAGACCCATCTGTGAGACCCCGAAGGGGGTAAAGAGCTAAGCGGCACAGCCGAAGACCCATATCGGGTACCCGAACGGGGGGGCTAAGACCAGGTTAAGGAGCACAAGCCCAAGGGCGTCCCCTATATTGTACTGCACCATAACACCCCCCCTTCGGTACCGAAATGGGTCTTTGGTCTGTGCACCTCCTAGCTCTTATCGACGGCCATATCGCGCACAGCCAGACACCCGCGGCGAACCGGGCGTTACCGCATCCGAGCGTAAAACATCCACTGATGCGTCTCAGCATCTCTCTGGGGTGATCTCCATGTAGTGGGCTCGTCTCGCGCAAATTGATCGGTTATTGTATAGCAAAAGATTGACGCTTTGTTGATGAAGAGTACATTCGTGGAAAGCTTTTGTATAAAACATGAAAGTAACCCTAATGCTAAGCTTGCCATGTAAGCCTAACTGAACGTCTGTGTTTATATAGCGTCAAACCTCGGTAAGTATGATAGTTTAGGTTTCTTTTAGGGTATAGACAAGTTGTACGTTTGTGATGCCGTGTAGGTTCCTTTACTGATTAATCAGGGTACTTTGATAATGGTTGACTGTTTAATCGTACGTTGAGTCAAGCTATGTTCTTAGTATTTTAGGTTATGTTGTTAACTTTACGGTTGTAAAACTTTGCAATGATTCCGCATCACTTCACAAGGCATAATAATGTGATTAAATTTCTAAAATTAATAATAATGAATAATAATAATAATAATAATAAGAATAATAATTAATAATAATAATAATAACTAATAATTAATAATCATCAATAATAATAATAATTAATAATAATAAGAATAATATAATAATAACAATGAGAGTAATAATAAATAAATAATAATAATAATAATAATAATAATACTTAATAATAATAAAATAATAATAATAATAAAATTAATAATAATAATAATAATAATATAATAATAATAATTATAGATAATAATAATAATAATAATTAATAATATTAATAATAATAAATAATGATAATTAAAATAATAATAATAATAATAATAATAATAATAATTAATAATAATAATAATAATCAAGTAATAAATAATAATAAAATGTTTGGGTGCCGGTTATGTTACGGACTTTGTTTAACTGAGCTTGACGTTTATTCGACGCGTTAATGTGTATGTCATAGGTTTGTCGTGGTACATATAATTATTCTTATCGTTCATGTTATGATATGATTGCATTTATTTGATGTGAAAAACTTTTGTTACGGTTAGCAAAATATTCTGATGGAGTCCAGTTGCTACTATAAAACACTTATTTCTTATGTTATTGCTTACCCAAAATGATACTCGAAATAATATGGTTTGATTCTATAGATCATCAGATTCAATAGAATCATAGGAAGGTGCGGCTATCTTAGGTGGGAACAGTGGGGACGGACAGTTGTTAGCTTTATTGATGTAAAGACTTTGTTACGTTAGCATTTATTCGTTGGACTGTCATTGATATATGTATTTTTATGTTATGTTTACACAAAATATCGACTTGAAATCAATACAGTCATAGATCACAAAAAAATTATGGGAAGGTAGGGGTGGGGTGGTCGTTTGATTAACTGATACTTCTCTGTTTTACTGCTTTAGGGATGTTGTAAAAAAGGCAAAAAAAATAAATTAGAATATCTAAATATTTTATAAAATATATTGAAAACAAAAGGATTTTAACAGAAGATTCAAGAGAAGTTTTTGTGTATTTAATACAAAATATGACCTAAATCATAAGATCAATAGATCATGTAGGTAGGGATGGGTGGGTGGGTCGGTTTATTAACTGATTATGATTTACTGCTTAGATATGCTAAAAATGCAAAATATTAATAGGAATAAGCATAGAATAAAAGGAATTGTAGTAAACCTCATAGTGCTAAACAAAATAAGATGAACTGGAGGAGGAAAGAACAATAAAAACTATAATAAATAAATAAATAAAACTACTTTAACAAAATATTAAAGCTGTTAAAATGATAGAATATTTTAAACAGAAAATTACATAACAAAACAACAAAATGTTTATATTAAACATGTGGAAAATGTAAATGTCTCTTACAACGACGTTTAGAAAATGTTACACATCTGCTTCGCATATCTAGAAAATGCGGTCATGTTGTTCGTAAGTTAGTACGATGATTGCCAGTCTCGTGTTTCAAGTAAAGTGTCTATTATTATTGTGTGTGTGTGTGTGTTGTGTTGTGTTGTGTGGTGTGGTGTGTTGCCTGTGTGTGGGTGTGTGTGTTGTGTGTGTGTGAACGTGTGTGTGTGTAGTGATACCAACGGACTTGTGTGGTATGTTAGGATTGTTATGTTCATATACATATAATAATAATATAACAATACATATAAATAAGAATAATAATAATTAATAATTAAATAATAATAAATAATATAATAATAATAATAATAATAATATATATAATGGAGAATAGAAATAAAATGTTTATAATAATAATAAATAATAAAATAATAATAATAATATAATAATCAATAATAATAATAATAATAAGTAATGATAATAATAATAATAAAACTACTGTTTAAGATAAAAAACAGATGTTAAGAAGGGACATAAGGCGGAACAAGTAATTAAAAATCTTCGTCACCCCCCATGTGTCAAAAGATATCGGGGGTACCAAATACATAAAATCTCCGTACCCTCACAGCCTGTCAAGAGGAATTAAGATGAATGGGAGCTTCATTCCTCGGAATTTCATTGGCTGCTCCGTGATGGGCATAGCAAATGCAGTTCTCTGATTGGCTAGCCCTTGAGCGTAACAAGATTACGTAATGTATAGGTGTACTGGTAGAGAACACACTTTACCAACCAATGTTCTAGTTGGGGACCTGCAGGCAAAGTGATCGCACGCGTATAGTGTTGTGAATCTATTGAATAATAATAATAATAATAATAATAATAATATTAAAAAATTAGTTGAGGTCATCGGATTTTAATTTGATATAAAAATGCTAAATTTTTCTTTATATTCAATAATAATAATAATAATAATAATAATAATAATAATAATAAAATAATAATAATAATAAATGATAATATTTTGTGCGGTGTGTGTATATAAAGATTGCAAGATTGCTATGATGACTTCTGCTGGTAATTTGAAACTTCTAATTTTAGTTATCTTGTTAATTAATGCTGTATGTCAGTTAGGCTAGGTTGAGATATATTTTTGTTTAGTTTCAATATTACAATTGTAATGTATAAAAAAATAAATTAATATTTATAGAGATATGTTTGAAAAAGTTTGTCATTATTTTCATTTAACGTTGAAACGTTTGGATTATTAACAACAACAAACAACAAACTACAACTACAACAACAACAACAACAGCAACAACAAACACCGTAACATTTCAACCAACAACAACATCAACAACTGCAACAAATGCAACAACAAACGCGACATTTCAACAACAACAGCTACAGCAAGAATTTATTTTTTATATTATGTTATACAAAATATGACGAATCAATAGATTCAATAGCATGCAATAGATCATAGAAATCAAGAATCAATAAGATGGATGTAGGAGATAGAGTGGGTGGTTTTAGATCTTACTGATTTACTTGCATTTACTGCTTTTAGGGTATGTAAAAATGCGAAATTTTTTAAGTTATAAACATAAAAAGAAGAAAATTTTTATTATTAAAAACAAAAATGTTTAAAGAAAAACAAAACAAAAAATAAATAAAAGTTTGTGTTAATGTTATACAAAATATACTTGAATCAAGTGATCAATAGATCAATAGATCCAATAGATCAATAGATCAATAGATTATCGAAGAGTAGGAGGATAGAGTGGGTGGCTTGAATTGTACTGATTTACATGAACATAGCTGATTTACTGATTTACTGATTTACTGATTTACTGATTACTGATTTACTGCTTTAGGGTATTTAAAACATAACAATTTTAATAAAAGAAATATGACTTGAATCAATAGGTCAATAGATCAATAGATCAATAGATCCATAGACCCTCATGGAAAGCGGCAGGAGGGGTGGCGTATGGTACTTTGATTTACCTGATTACTGATTTACTTGATTACTGATTGTACAGATTACTGATTGACGATTTACTGCTTTAGGGTATGTAAACATAACATTTTAATTAAAAAAATATGACTTGAATCAATAGATCAAGATCATGGGAAGGTAGGAAGGTGACTGGATGTACTGTTGAATTACTCTGATCTTACTGCATTTCACTGATTTACTGATTTTACTGATACGGATTTGACTGCTTTACATTCAAAACACTAACAATTTTAATAAAAATATGACTTGAAACACAATAGGATCAATAGATCATAGATACGAATGGGTAGGAGGATAGAGTAGGTGGTTTGATTAACTGATTTAATGATTTACTGCTTTAGGGTATGTAAAAATACAAATTTTTTAAGATTATAAACATTAAAAAGGCGAAAACTTTATTATTTCTTTATCCAAAAATAGACTTGAAATCAATCTTAGATCAATAGATCAATAGATCAATAGATCACGTATGGGTAGGGAGGGTAGTTTGATTTACTGATGTACTGATTTACTGCTTTAGGTAAACATAAAAAGAATAAATTGTTAGTAAAAACAAAAAAATGTTAAAGAAAGGAAAACAAAATAAATAAAAGTTTTGTGTTATGTTTATACAAAATATGACTTGAATCAATAGTCAATAGATCAATAGATCGTAGGAGGTGGCGGAAGGTTACTTTATTTACTGATTTACTGATTACTGATTAGGGGATGTAAAAATGCAATTTTAAGTAAAAAAACAAATGGTTTAAAGAAAACAAAACAAAATAAATAAAAGTTTTGTGTTATGTTATACAAAATATGACTTGAATCAATAGATCAATAGATCAATAGATCATGAAAGGATAGGAGGGTGGCTGGATGGTACTTTGATTTACTGATTTACTGATTTACTGCTTTAGGGTATGTAAAAATGCAAATTTTTTAAAATGTAAACCAAAAAAAAAATAAAAAATATTTATTTTTTTTTTTTTTTATTTTTTTATTTTTTTTTTTTTTTTTTTTTTTTTTTATTTATTTTTTATTTTTTTTTTTATTTTTATTTTTTTTTATTATATAATATTTTTTTTCTTTTATTATTTTTATTTTTTCTATTTTTATTTACTTATTTATTATTTTTAATTTATTTATTTATTATTTATTATTTATTTATTTATTTATTTTTTATATTTTCCAGTTTCCAGTTTCCAGTAATCCATTTCCATTTTCCAGTTTCCAGGAATTCATTTTCCATTTTCCAGTTTCCAGGGATCCATTTTCCATGTTTCCAGGTATCCTGGAATTCTTTCCAGTGATTCCAGGATTCTCCAGCGGGCCTTCAATCCGGTACGCCAATGTGTGTTGGGTGTTGTGCGTGTTGCGTGTGCGTGTGCGTGTGCGTGTGCGGTGTGCGTTATGCGTGGTTATGATCTACTGTGTAGTGGACGGATAGTTTTCTAGCATCTATATAATAAAGATTACTGAGATGTTTTTATGATGATAGATTTTTTATTATTTTTTTTTTATATGTTATGTATTTATTTTTTTTTTACAGCTTTCCTCAGTTGATAAAATAGTTTTGGCTACAGGATTTTATATCTACAACATTAATGTCTTTTACCTATTTTCCCTGTAGCTATTGTAGTTTTACTGAGATATATGTATTATGTTTGCTCTTTCATATTTATAAGGCTGGGGGTACTAGTAGCCATTAAGTATATATGATATATAATTTATATATAGTGATATTTATATTATAAATATATAAATATATAATTTTTTATAAAATTTATATATAATAATATAATAATGATATATATTATATATATATATATATATAATTATATATATATATATTGATATATAATACTATATATATATATAATATATATATATATATAGATATATATTTTTTTTTATTTTTATTTTAATTTTAATTTATAATGTTTTTTTTTTTTTAATTTATTTTATTTTTATTTACTTTATTGATTTACTTATATTTTATTAAATAATTTATTATTATTAATTTAAGTATTAAATTAATTTATTTTATTAATTTATTTTTAATTTTATTGTTTCGAAAAAAATCCTTCGTTTTTTTTTCGTCATTTAGAAGGGCGGGAAATTCCCACGGAATTAAAAAATTTACCACCTAATCAAGGGTCGATCTTTTCACTTCCGGGCCTCCAAATATTTATCATTTACTCAAATAACTATATATATAATATTTATAATATATATATACTATATATTGTTAATATTATATCATATTAATCATATATATTATTATATATATATATATATATATAGTTATTATATATTATATATATATAATATATATAATATTATATAAATTATTTATACATAATATATAATATTATATATTATATTACTATTATATTATTAATAGTAATATTATAATTATATATTATTTAGTTATTAATAAGTATATATAACACTTAGGCTAAAATGTATTATATTATATATTAAGGGCTCGAGACCGCATAATGTGGGTAAAACACTATTTAATAGGTGCATAGAGAACGTTTATTTATATACCTTATAATTAACCCCCTTCATTTTTAGGGATAGGGGTACGGAGGGGAAAACCTGTACCACGCATACAACCCAATAAAATACTATTAAGTATGGCGTAGGGGTTTTCCGTGCGAGACCCTCCCTTGATGAGGGGAATTAGTCACTACCTACTGTATGAGTTCCCACAGAAGGTCCGAGAAGAGAGCTCACCGACTCCTGCCATCAGTGGGGTATACCCTTGGGGGCCTATGGGGTATTCTTATATATGTTAAAAAAATATAACAAAAATTAAATAGAAAGTGTGACTATATTATATATTTATAACCGACATTTATAACCAATTAATAAAAGGCTCTAAATGAGGACAGGTATCTTAATCATTTGGACTGAAATTTACTAATATAATTATTTATACTAATAATTATTTTTATATTTTATTTATATTAAATTTTTTTTTCTATGTATTTCTATTACCGTGTATTATACATTATATTTTGATCCAGGGATTCTCCGAAAGAAATGTACTTTCCTTAATTTCCCCTGATTTACTATGCTTAGCTATTGTAGTGATTTTGAAATGATTATATATATTATTAATAGATATATATAATTATTATAGTATATTATTTATAGATTAATATATATAGTATATATATAACTATAAATTTATTATATTATAGTATATAGTATATTATTATATAATATATATATGATTATATATTATATATATTATATATAATATATATAGTATATATAATATTAATAATATTTATAAGATATTAATATATAATATTAATTAATATTTATATATATATATATTATATATATAGGAATAATAATATTAGTACTCTATTATATATATAAATATTATACATGATATTTCGGATATCTAAATTATTATTTATATACGTAAACCAGGTGTTACCTGATCGAGAATACCAAGCTCGGTCATATACTTATGTTTCTCGCGTGATTAGCTAGTTGTAGTATCGTATGTAGATAGTGTATATGCTACGGCTCTATCATAAGCGGGAATTCGTCGTGGTTGACGAAAATAACTCGGCTGTCGAAAGGTGGCATCAGTACTACTGAATAGTTAGTGACTCAGGTCAGTATGTATCCTATTGAATAAAGCGACAATTCGAGTTCAATTACTCTGATACTGTGAGTTAAAAACTTCAATTTTTATACGAGGTCAATTAAAGATTAGCATCTTATATATCTCTCGCTACTCAAGTTATTTATATATTTACATTTGAGCTCCTCAAATATAGTCAGTAAATAAATATAAGTCTGAGAAGTGAGAGGGATCGTAATAAAATTATATTAGATATATTTTTAACAAATAAAGTTAAAGGATGTTATAATGTACGGAGAATATTTATTATTGAGCCTAACGCTTATCAGTGAGTGAATAGAAATTTATAGGTAGCATGTAGTACTGAAATATTGTAAAACGACAGGTTTGAACTACCTACTTAAATCAAGTAGTTAAAGACTTATAGCTGAAGCTAAAGAAAAATGAATGCTAATATTATACTCCAAGCTGAATAGAGTAATTAGCCTTCAGTTATTCTTCGTTAATGAGCGTCACTTCGAATATATATATATATATATTATTTGGGATCTTCGTATATATATTTACTTATACTGAAGCAGTTAAAATATCAGCACAATTCATAGAAAACAAAACAGTACGACCACATGTTCGAGCACCAATTTACAGTAACCTAAATACATATTCATTCTCTGAAGGATGAAACAAATTACTTTTGAAACTTGAATATAGAGAGAATAGATAGAAAAGAAAACGAGATATTTGATAAATAGTGATTTGATCGTGGATAAGGGAACCCAGAGTGAGTGGTAAGAGTTAACGCAGTAAGGTGAAAGGAATCAGTTTAAGTGAAAAATTGTAAGAGCGTAATTATGAAATCTGTTTGTGTATGCAACCCATACTGACTATAAGAGTAATTCTTGGAGAAAAACCGCCTAGGCATCGCCAGAGACATTTGATACACGTTGTAAGTTAGTAGAGTATATAGAAATAATACTTACTATGTCTAAAATCCTACTCCAACATACTCTGGCCTCACCTTATACTCTATTCCTCAAGCAAATCTCTACTTCTATAGTCGACATCCATGAAGATATGCTCTCAGTCCTTTATATGTAACAACCTCTCCTTTAATCAATCAGATTTTTAAGTTGTAAATTAAACTGCTCGTCTCTAATCATATATGCGAATAAACTTTCATTTTCTCTGAGATCAATAGAATATATGCTTGTAAGTGCAACTGTCGACGCTAATCCCTATTACTCGAATGGTGCTGAATAGCTCCTATTGGGTATAAGTCTGTTGACACTCCTATGAGTGTATATATTACCGTTAGCAATTCACCATTTAGTGAAATGTACAATTTGTAGGGTCGATACACTTTGGTTGTACTGTACGGTAACATGCTCCATTTTGGGACATCCATAGACATACAGAAATTTCTTCTGATTAAAGCCAAACTGTTTGACTATTTTCTACGGTCACAGTAACCAATGTGGACACACCAGGTCAACACTTATATATAGTAGAGTGATTGTGTGTTAAATCCAGATATGCTTTTCGACTTTGGTGCTTTAGGTTACACGAACGTCCCATCCAGCATGTTTTCTGTTCGTAAAACTTAAGAAAGCAGAGTCGGGGAGCGAGAATGTGTAGTGTGTGTGTGTGTGGTTAAGCTCGATAGTGATAAGATTGAATGGTGTATATAGTCGTTTAGTCGTGTGTGCGTAGCCCTTGCTACAGTGAGTATAGTTCGAGCATTGTGAGATATCTCGCACGGAACGGTCATGTTCGAGAATCTACAATATCACTGCAGCGACCTTTTTTATTTTTTGTGGTCTTCTGTAGTCAGAAGCGTCACTGGCATAGGAACGCGAGGCCGATCTCGGCCACCTCTCGAAATGGCATCTAGATAAGTGCGTCCGTACGGATTCTCAGAGAGGTTGCAGAAGTTTGCTGGATATATAAGGAGTTATGAATAAATGGATCGAATATCAAACTGAAATAATTTCCTGAAGGTCGTAGTAATAGCATTTCTATAGTAATAACTCTTTAATACTTAGTGCTAGAAGTATTATAGGTATATGATATATATATATTATATATGATAGATATAATACTAGATATATATCAGATAATTAATAGATAGTTATATATATATATATATATATATATACTATTATAATATATATATATATATATTATAGTATATATATATCATATTATAAATAGGTAAAAATTGCTTTAACGGTGACGTTTGGAGAATACTTTAAATTAGGTTAAAAGTATCCTGATATCAAACTAAAGTTTTAAAATAAAATAATTAACATTTTTAGGGCGAAATGAAGACTATTTAAAGCAAATAAACTATTTTTATTGGCTTGTTTTTGGATCTATATATTTATTGTCTTATGTCGGCAGTGAACATTCTTAATGGAAAAAATGTATAAATAATTGGTGATGTTTGAACGGCTTAAAAGGAAAATGATTTTTTTTAAAAGGGCGCAACTCAACTTTTTTAAGATAAATAATGATTTTTTTTCTTAGGGTGACTCATTGATACCTAACATAACCCTAAAACTACTATAACCTAAGCTCTAACCACATTTCACCCTAGAACATAGGAGCAGGAAAAAAAATTTTATTTCGCCCCTTCATTTATGTAATCATAGAACTATTTGTTGAACTGCCGAAATTTTTTTTTGTGATTACCGGACCTCCCGTTTCGTGTGAGGCCCGTTAAGTAAAAAACTTGATTCATTATTAGATATAATAGATATTATTAGATAGATAATATATATATATTAATATATATATACTATTGAATAGTATATATTTATATTATATAGAGAGAGATCAAGGGTGATATAAATATTATATATATATATTATTATAATATAATTTAATAAAGATAATATAATATTAATATTGGAATATAATTTAATATAATAATAATTAATAGTATGTTTAGTAATATTTAATTCATAATATTTGAATGATTATTTAGAATATTATATTAATTTATATCTTAATTAATTATTATTATATATATAAGACATAGGATTAATTATTATTATAATTTATTAAGTATATTATTAATATGAATTATTATATAATTATATTAGATATATATTATATATAATTATTTTACTTATATTATATTATATTATTATTAATTTATTAATATATTACCTAAATTATATCTTGTAAGTTTCAGTTAAAAGCAGCTTATTAGGTATACGTTACTATTATTTCTGGCTTGTGGGTTTTTTATGCTGAAATGTTCAGCTATTTAAAGTATATAATTTTTAATGATTTGGATATATCATATGTAGTTGTTTCGTTATGCCTAGTGAATAATTGCACATAGATTTTAATTGGTTTTAATCGCTGGTATGCCATACCTGTTAACCTATTAGTTGTATAACCAATTTATGTCGATTTACAGCCAGACTCGTGGCATGTCACTGGTACACGACATGATGATTGGTTGAAAAGGTATCCTTAGTTTGAAAGTATTATGAAAGTTATCTTC
Source organism: Trachelipus rathkii (assembly GCA_015478945.1). Taxonomy (NCBI): domain Eukaryota; kingdom Metazoa; phylum Arthropoda; class Malacostraca; order Isopoda; family Trachelipodidae; genus Trachelipus; species Trachelipus rathkii. The sequence continues at coordinate 42 of JABUQX010112052.1, read as the reverse complement.
TAGTTTTATGATATAGTTTAACTACGATTTTAGAGTTTGTTG
>JABUQX010112051.1:12500-25837 GCA_015478945.1 Trachelipus rathkii | reverse complement strand
GGGTTATTACGAACCAGGCCTTATTTTTACTATAATTTATTAGTTATATATATATACCTATATATTATATAATATATACTATAATAAATACTTTTTTTTATATTTTTTTTATATACTACACATGTATATATATAAATATACTATATTATATACTATAGTATATATATAAATACATTAACATTTTAAACAGCTTCACATTATTTACTTATAGATTCTAACTTAAAAAACTTCGTCAATGTTTTAATTCGAAGAGAAAAAGAAAAGTCAGCCGTTGATAGGTCCAAAATCACAGGATTATACCTCTAAAGAAAAATAATATCCGAAGCCATAAAAGATGAAACGATGATTTTGTCTTTTCAGGGAAAAAAAGTTTACACGCCTCCTGAAAGTAAAAATTCTCCCCATTAGGCTTTTATAAAAAAAAACGATTAGTGTGCTTACGATGCTCGATTTTAGGCATCCTAGTTCGGTTATAAGATTTTGGTTAAGTATACATAGAATTTTTCTGTGTAAGAAAACCTAACAAAAACCTATCATAATCTGAACTAGAGGCCCTGAAACGAGACCTAACCTGGAATGATCAAAAAGAAAAAGGTCGCTTTACTAGGGCGTTAACAACTTTTGACACTAGGGCCGTGTAACCTTTTTTCTAGAATAGAGGCGCGCGAGAACGACGGTTTGTCATTATTCATTATTCTTTATTATTTCTTCTGAACACTTTTAGAGCCTAGCTGATATCCTCTGATTCTTAAAAATTGGACGCAGCGACCACCCTTCTTAATACTTACTATTTTACAACAATTGCACATCCCTCTCAGGAGTTTAAACCAAAATCCCATACTAGCCTAGACATTTCTTGATAAAAAAAAATTGATTTGAATTTCTTTTCTACCTTAATTTAACAAAGAATAGTTACAATTCATTATTTCAATTATTACCTTTAAAGAAATAACAGCTTAGCCATTGTTACCAGAACTCGCATCTAGGTCGGTCTAGGTTTACAGCTCAATCGTCGATGTCATCCAGGATCTACTGACGAGTCATCGGTTATAGGAACCTTACTTGTACAGGTTATGATATATTTTTGGCTAAGAATACTGTGTGTATACTTAAATCTTACTTGTAACCTGAAATGCGGATTTGGTCCTAAACCGACCTCGCAGTGCCTGCTGCTCGCAGTATGTTTTTACAAGAAAAACCCGTATGGAAAAATTTCCAACTTTGAGAGGCCTGTAGCTTTTTTCTTTAAAGAGATTTTTTATTTTTTTTTCTTATTCTGTCATATCTAATTTTTTTCAGAAAAATCGTGATTTTTCATAAAAAAAAAAATCTGCTTAAAAAAGGCCTTTATTGTAAACAATTACCACAAAGTGGTCGTTAATGTAAAAATTATTAATCGTGTGATTAACATTACCTTTTCTATGATCAGCGGTGCCAGATTGCCTATATAGATGAGCATAAAATAATAGTTTTATTTTTTTGAAACCCGTTACCTCCCATAATAGCAATGCTAGTGTCTCATAAATCATTTTCAAAATTAACTTACCAACATGATGCATTAAAAGAAACTACATAATAAACACTGTTATTTAAAAAAGAAATGACATTGTTAATAATATTTAAGTACAGAATTATAAATAATAAACGAATCAAACTTTTAAGCCAAAGAATTATGTCGACATTAACAAAAACAATCAACAAAATGGCAAACAATTTTAGACTTCAAGCATTCAGTGCCTAACCAATTGGTCTGCTATAATGTTAAGGTGGGAAAATATCGGACATTCTCGATATCGACATGCGAATCATATTACTTTTAAGGCGTTAATTTTTCTTTCTGTTCTCTATTCCACTCTAATTCGCAAGACTCCTTATATTAACATGAACCACTACCTTAACTAGGAGTAAATTAACCAACAATAATGTACTGAACGCAATATTAGAATAATCATTCTCAACCAGCATGCTGAGCTCATTAAGATCTATACCTACAAGGTGGGAAAGAGAAATCTTGATAACCCAGTAAACAACTCATATATACCAGTGATTCTTCAGATCTATCTCGGTCCCACACTTCTAGTGTCATAATTGCTTCAATATGACGGGAATACATCTTATCATATGATCGATGAAAACTTAAAACATGAAGGTAGGGGCGTATTCTGTTAACGAAAACTTCTAAATATAAGAGTAGGGGTGTATTCCGTTAATGAAAACTTCTAAAAACATAAGGGTTGGAAGCATATTTTCGTTAATTGAAAACTTAAAATCGTTAATTAATAATTATGAACGAAATTACCATAAGAGTGTTGCCATAACCAGTAACATGCGGAGTTCAGACTCCTGATTGAAAAAATTAGTTTTATATGTTAATATTTTTTATGAGAATACGAAATTAAATTTTTTTCCTGATAAAAATTTATGCGATATAAAGTGAAAGGTTAAAAAATAAAAAATTAATGTAAAATAATTTAAAATTTATTTAAAGGAACGGAGAGGTCTACTTTTTTTTGCTGCCATTCAACTATCGGGCGCGGGTTGCGACATACAGGAAAGGTCGTGGTTGAGCCGGTGGTAAGAAGCGAGGTAACTGCTCTCCCACGTTCTATCCGTCCCTACTTTCCGTAGTTACTTCCACAGTGTTCTGTGAGCTTTTTAGAAAGCAAGGAATCTGCATGAAACTCAATAGAACCCTAAAAAACTCAGCTAATGATGATTAACATTAAGAAATGTCACAGACAGCGTACATGCTAAACCTTTGCTGCAACTTTGACAAGCACACTATATTAAATAAATTGGCAGTAATGTTTCATATTAGATTATTTACTGATAAAACAAAACTTGCAGAAAGTTGAGTATAGTATATATATATATATATATATATCATATATAACTTAACTATAGTAACTATATATATAGTATAATAGTATGATATATATTTATTACTATATATATATATATATATAGATATATATCATATATATATATATTATCATATAATATTATAATATATCATCACTACTATATACTACTATTATATTACTTATATCATAGTATATAGGTTTGCGTTTGGTGTGGGGGATTGAAAATTTTGAAAATAGTTTGGTAGTCCCTTATTTGGTATTTTTTTTGTTGATTTCAAAAAATAATACTCAACAGTTTGTATCACGTCAGGATTTTGTACAAATTGCAAGAACATTGTTAGACATTATAGGCTTACCCAAAGCAATCAAAATATTATGTAATATAAATGAAAGCATATAATGCCGCATTATACCACACTAGTTACCAATATCATATGAAAATTATAGCAAATATATGATAATCATTCATATATACTCGCATTGGCAGTTTTAATACAAATATTAATAGTCATTAACCTAATGTGACGGAATATTCTTATGTGGTTTTGAGCTTTCTAGTACCTTTCGTCCAGAATTTGTGTCTGCTTTTTAACTAATCCAGTCAGTAGTCGGCCATCATGTTTGTATTCCATCTTTCTTTGGTAGCTTTGTTCCATAGCTTTTATATCTTGATGGAAACCTTTTGTCTTGCTCCTCGGATACTGCCCAAGATTTTCAGAAAGGATGTAGACGCAAGTTCATAAAAATGGTAATTTAACACCGTCATGTTGTTAACCATGCAAGGACCTATTAAACTTTTCAAACAATTTATTATTTACAGCGAGTTGGGGATTTTTTTTGGATTTTTGTGAAAAAAAAATCGAATTTTTGATTTTTTTGAGAATCGTGCGTCCACGCGAAAATTTGAATTGTAAGCAATATACTTGTTTCCTATTATAAACTAAGACTCCTAGGCATATTCACTTAATCACTCATCCAATAAGTAAACAACAAGTTCAAATCTTAAAATAGGGCTGTATAGGTCTATGACACAATGAAACAGGAACACTAAAGAGTGTTAGTGTTATTTGTAATTATGATAATATATTACATCAGAAATAAAAAGAAACATGTTTTTGAAACATTGATTTTTTGGTTGGACATTTTTTCTTATAATGGACTTTTTATAGAATTTGAAGCAGAGTAGCCTTCCTGATACTATATTCTAATTTTTATTCATTGAAAATTAAATCACTTAATCATCAAAAAATGTATGCCTTGCTATTGATACTATTATTCTAAATTTTTTATTTCTATTTGAAATTATAATCACTTGAATATCCAAAAAAATTAAATATATATATATAAAATAAGTCAAAAAAGGAAAAAAAATCATGATTGGAGCAAAAAACAAGTGAAAAAATCAGTTGAAAAAATCAATTGATTTTCCGTGCCATCTCTGATTATTACTAATGTTTGCAATTGTCTCCTACTTCCCGAAGGAACCTCAATTACTAATTTCATTACGCGTTCCAATGCCTCTAATTGCGGTATGTCGAGGGTAGCTACAAAATTAAGATACCACATCAACATTTTAAATTTTGATGCCCAACAAATATCCCTCCGTTTAACTTTGGCCATTTAATAGGAAAATCTATGTTAACGAAATATTACTTTAAAGAAAGCACTTCTCTCTTGTCCAGGGATTTTTCACAAATAATTACTTCGTCGATCATCATCCAAGCCCACCTTCTCTCCCCAAGACTGGGGGTAAGGTGCGCGTAGGCGTGCACCGGAAAAAAACAGTAGTAGATGAAATAGTGACGCCCAGTTAGAAAAGGAAAGGCCCAGCCTTACCCCTTCCCTCCCGGCACATAACGCGCCTCAGGCCCTTTAGACCTTTTAGTGAGAGCTCGTCACAGTCAGAAAATCTCCACCCAAACCCTAGAAGCCTCACCGGGACCGCGACGAACCCCACTATGGCATCTCGTCAATGTAGGAATCATCCCTTGGCCCAGGTGCCGGCCACAATCATGGCCCCCTCACAAAACACCGCCCTTCACTCCTAGTTATGCAGCCGTTTTCTTCTCGCCTCTTGCCAAACTCACATTATCTCTTCTCCTAAACGCATTCCTTTACTGACTCAATTCCCACTTTTTCTTCAACTCCCAGCCGGTACGGGATTCCATCACACTCACCACAGCCCTTTTACTCTATCCTGCTTACAACGACCGAACTAGTCATTCATCGGTTTTCACATGACCAAAACAATCTCAATGTAACTTTCTAATTGCAAACCACACAAACTCTGCTAATTACGCTTCATTGCCTCATTTAGCAATTTTTCTCACATTTAACACGCCCCTTAAGACATGTCCATTTGAACACCGTACATGTGTACTTTAGGTCTATATCCTTCTTATGTTTCAGACCGATAGGTGCTCCACTACCTATACATTAACACAGGTTAAACAACATACCCTCATGTAAGACTAAAAAGCGCACTCCAAGAACTTACTCCTTCTTACAAATCACCAACAAATTTTTCTGGCACCAGCACCTTCCTGCCATTCACAAATCTTTCCTACTACACTCCTGCATCAATCCGTTCCCTTTTCATCTAACATACTATCCTAAATATTTTAAACTCAGACCACTTGTTCCAGCTGCTCACCACCTAACATAGCTTCCCACTGAGGACTGTCCTCGCTCGCATCCCGAACCAATAACACTTACTCTTATCTACGCTTTACTTTCAAAACCCCTCTTTTTTACACAACCTGCCAAAATCCCTCTACCAATCCACTCTCAAACTCTCTTCAGTTTCACCTCACAAAACCAATTCATCCGCATGGGCACCCTCCACTCCTTCCATTCTCCATCATTCTACACCATTCTCCTGCCACGCCCACCTCTAAATTTCTTGTCCTAACAAACTTGAAGAATCCAAGTAGCGAGTATATATATAATATATTATATATATATATTATATACTATATTATTATATTAATTATATATATATCGGTATGAACATCATAATTAAATTTACATTCATATATACTTTATATATATATATATAAGTAATATATATATATGTATATATATATATAATAAATATATATATATATACTATATAATATATTATATATAATATAATATATATATATTATATAAATATAATATTATAATAATACATCTATACTATATGGGTTCGAAAAAATAAATGTAGTGGATAGATGAAGGCTGATGTGAGTCGAGTGAGGATAGTTCCACGGGTAATAAATCGCAGGTGTTGGATGGTGAGCAGTGGAACAAATATCTAAGTTTAAAATATTTAGGCTATATATGTTTGATGAAAATGGACCTGATGATGTAGAGTGTAGTAGGAAAGTTATAAATGGTGGGAAGGTGGCTGGCGCAATTAAATCATTGTGAATAGAAAGGATAGTCTTGAGTGAGCTGGGGGTTTTGCGATGGTATGTTGTACCGGTGTTAATGCTAGTAGTAAAACTTTGGGGTGAAATAAGAAGTATAGATTTTAAGTTCACATTGATAAAATGAAAAATGATCGTGTAAGGGAGTTACGAGGTGTGAAGAAAGTCGTAATGAGAGGATAAACGAGGATGGATCAAGATCGTTTTTTCATAAGGAAAGGTTGGATGATAGTCGGTTGACCAACTGGATGTATAGTGTTGAGTGTGCTAGGAATTGACCGGCTGGAAGACCGAAGATGGTGAGCAACTAGAACAAGTATCTGAGTTTGAATATTTAGGATATTTGTTGGATGAAAAGGGAACGGATGATGCAGAGTGTAGTAGTTAAGTTGTGAATGGTAGGAAGGTAGCTGGTGCAATTAAATCCTTGGTGGATGCAAAGGGACGAAGTCTTGAGTGCGCTAGTGGTTTGTATGAGGGTATATTCAAACAAGTATCTGAGTTTGAATATTTAGGATATTTGTTGGATGAAAAGGGAACGGATGATGCAGAGTGTAGTAGTTAAGTTGTGAATGGTAGGGAGGTATCTGGTGCAATTAAATCCTTGGTGGATACAATGGGACGAAGTCTTGAGTGCGCTAGTGTTTTGTATGAGGGTATTTTGTCACCTATGATACTGATGATCTGGAATAAGAGGTATAGATCTCGGGTACAAAGTGTTCAGATAGACAATCTTAGGGGTGTGTTAGGTGTGAGAGAAGAATTTATAAAATGAGGCATGGACGCATTAGGGACTTGTGTGATGTAAAGAAAGGCGTAAATGAGAGAATAAACGAGAATACATTGAAATGGTTTGATCTTATTGCGAAAGATGGGAATCGAAGTCGGCATTCGGGTTTAAATGCAGGATATGTACGGATGTGAATGTGCAGGGAAATCGAAGGCTGGATCTGGCAGAACGATAAAAACCATGGGTAATTGGAGAGGTCCAAGTTAAGAGGAATCAGATGTATTCCGCAGAAGTTGTGATGAAGGAAAAGCGGCATAAATAGGACGTGAATGGTTGGGTTCTGCGGGGTGGGTATGGTATGATTGTGGGCTTTTGCCCAGGGGATGAACCCCACATTGACGATGCTGATACCACAGTGAGGGTCGTGTCGCAGCTCTCGTTAAAGCCTTGGGTGGAGTCTTTTTTCGAACTGTTGACCTGTGCGTATGCTACGCAACTCCACCCACAAATCTCTGGGAAAGCGAGGTAGATGAAGATGGTGCTTCTATATGATAACGTATACTAATACATAGATATATATATATATAACTTATTTATTACTTGTATATTATATAATATATATATATAATAATATTATATATATAGTTATATATTATTAACTATTATAGTATTATCCACTGTAATAACTATATAGTTTTATTCTTTGGAATTGAAGCATATTTTACACTAATTAAAAAACTATTATTTCTTTTTTAGCAATCTAATTATATTATAGATACTTTCCTGACTTCAACTTGCTTGCTTTCTTCGTTGCTTTCACTCCTTGAAAAAGTGTAAGACTTCTGTTATGATTCGCAATTTCATGTTGTTGATTGCCAATGCTTTAATTTCTACTTTGTTCTTTTCAACTCTTTGTATTTTTTAATAGTGATCTTTACCACGTACTTTTGGGAATATCAATAGAATTGAAACAAAGTTGTTCAGAAAAAATCATTTATGATACATGATGGCGAAATAATTAAAATAGTATTATCTGAATAGAGAATGTTAAAGGTGTATAAAGGTCCATTGAAACGAGAGAAATTTTGAGGAAAATAAGTAAGCGTTGCTAAAGAAAAAAAATCAGATGAAACAATGTTTACCGAAAGAAGTTGTAATTGACATTGATTAAACTGATATGGTTATCATTCAATTGTTTGTTATAATAAATGATATAATAATGTATATTTACCTTATATCTGTAGGATGTCGAATATATCTAACTATTTTTGTTATTGAACCACAAGTAAATGTGTCATCAAATATTAATACAGGCACAAAAATCACCCCTTATAATCTAGGACAAACCAACCATGATAAGCAAAAAACAAATTGTGTGTATAGATAGGAAAGCAAAGTAAAGAAAATATGTAATAATCAATGTATGTATACGTGAAAGATATATCATCCGTACCTTTAATACAATTGATAACACACCATTGCAATAATTTTAATCCAAAGCCAACACACAAAGACTGGTAGTTCTATAACAAATATAGTGTCCTCTGCCTTAATGTCACTTCTTGCTTGACTTTGGTCACTTCCAACAGATATGGTACTTATTCCAATCTTTCCCTTTTGTTTTAATGTCCTTTATTATAATAATCTTTAGTTATGTCTATAATGCTAATCAAAATAATATATTATATAGAAATCATTCAAAAGCTGAAATAATAAAATACACAAAAAATTGTCACAACAAATACATTGCAATTGTTATCGCAATTACAATGTATTTTCCTTGACCACACGTTAATCTGTCTTTCTCCTTCCTTCTGTTTCTTTAATTCACATCACATCTGTAGTGCATCCATCATACAACACATCCCTTATGTAATAAAAGGTTCAACAGAGTATAATTTGTTAGAATTTTGAGTCGAAAGTTCTTTATTTAGAATATTGCTTTAGTTAAATAATTAGGTAACATATTAGATGGAAAGGGAAAGGATGATGCGGTCTGCAGTTCAGTTTGAAAGTTGTGAGTGGTAACGAGGTGGCTAGTTCAATTAAATTTTTGGGGAATACAAAAGAACTTAGGTCTTGAATGAGATAGGGTTTTGCATGAGGGTATGTTGTTACCAGTGTTAATGTATAGCAGTGAAACTACGGTGCGGAATAGATCTGGGGTAAATTTGTTCAGATTGCCAATCTTGGGGTCGTGTTAAGTGTCAGAAGAATTAATAAAATGAGGAATGAACGTGTCAGGGATCTGTGTGGTGTGGAGAAAGGCGTAGATGAGAGAATAAACGAAAGTGTATTAAGATGGTTTGGTCATATGAAAAGGATGGATGATAGTCGGTTGGTTAAGCGGATGTGTGCTGGGAGACTGAAGAAAAAGTAGACTGAGTCGGGAAAGGAATGCGAGTTTGGCTTGTACTATTTTCTTCTACCAGTTATCTGTTCCCGGTGTATGTTGCGTACCTCTACAATCTGAAAAACATTTACCTAAGAAATTTGTTAAAAATGTGAAAATTTCTATTCAGCTATCGTCAGATTTTTAAAAAATTTCAATACTGAACCACTTCAGTTTCTGGTTAAGTTTTATCATGAATGACATCTAAAATTATCATAATTCATTAGATTGTGGGTAAGCCAAATTCAGAATGAATTCGGGGACTTCATAACTTTTTTCAAGGTCATTACACTAATTTTTTTTAACGTTTTTCCTGCATTGCAGATAATTTCAGAATTTTATATATGTTTCGTGAAAATATACCACTAAAAGTAATTCGTTTAGATATATATATATATATAAGAGCAGCAGCATGAAGAGTATATATATATTATTTTGAGGCATTTATTTTTGGAGCAATTATAATTATATATATTATTTTTACTATTTATTATATATATATATTATTATTTTTATTTATATTATTATTTTTATTGATATTATTATTATTATATTATTATTACATGCGTTATTATTACATATATGACACATAGTAGGACACATGCCCAAATATGCCATACACATCATCGTTGTGACAAATTATTATTTTTGGTTATTATGATAATTATTATATTATATACATATTATTATATATATATATATATTATACATATACATTATTATTATTATTATTAAAAAGAGACCTATTCTTAGACAGACCTGTTGTGTTATAAGAATGGGTTATTTTTGAAATGTCTTAGAATTTTATTTGCTGGAGCGTTAGTAATTAGTATACATATTAATTTTTCGTTGAAATGAATTTATAGCACACGTACCCCCGACCAGTGAGTGCTGGGAAAATAATAAAATATAGCTTCAGTACCACAAGTTAATAAAAGCCCATAAAAAAATTAAAAAAAAGGAACATCTGCCAGTACCTAGGTTTTAAAATCAAATTTGGAGACATCATAATTTTTTTCAGGCTTATTTTTTAAAATTTTAAATTTTTTTTTTACGTTTTATTTCACTTCGGCTCGTTTCAAACATTTAATATAAGTTTCATGAAAATCGGTTGGTGTCAATATAATTGATCATTTCGTTCATTGACAAATTTGTAAATATGAAATTTAGAGGCCTATTGTTTCATATTTAACTATTTAGCATTTTTAAAAACCACGTTTCCCACGGAAAGTTAATAAATACATTATTTCCTAAAGGTCTAGCTAGTATAAGAAAGAAAAATATTCCATTCCTATAACACCATTAATATATATATATATATAGTATATATATATATATATATATATATATATATATATATATATATATATATATATATATATATATATATATATATATATATATATATATATATATATATATATATATATATATATATATATATATATATATCGCATATATATATATATATATATATATATATATATATATATATATATATATATATATATATATATATATATATATATATATACATGTCTAATATGAATATATGTATTTTAAAAACTATTAATGCTACAGTAAACGGAATACATTGCTGGAATCCTGGTCCAAAGTTTGTCTTGAAACTGCAAAAAAAAAAAAAAAAAAAAAATTAAAAATTATATATAAAACTACAATAGCTACAGCGAAAGGAATACATTTTTGGAATCCTAAAATTTGACATAAAATGTAAAAAAAAAAAAAAAAAAAAAATTATTGTTAATAATTATATTAATATGATTAGAAGGCCTATTTAGAGACCTTTTATTGGTTTTTCGTTAAATAAATAGACTTTCTATTAAATTTGCTTTATACGGCACACTAGGGGGCTCGAGCCGACGGGGGAACATAGGGGGACGTTTTCCATACCCCGTAGGGAGGGCGGAGGAACCCCTGCGACAGTCCGTAAATACCAAAAGAGCGGGGGCCGAGACCCTCCCCGGAGGGGGGGAATTAGTCCTACCCCGTAGTTCCCCGGAAGGCCGAGAGACCCCGACTCCTGCCATCGGTGCGGTATACCCTTGGGGTATTCTTTAGTAAAAAAAAAAAAATTTAATAGAAAGTCTATTTATTTTAACGAAAAACCAATAAAAGTCTCTAAATAGGCCTTCTAATCATATTACTATAATTATTAACAATAATTTTTTTTATTTTTCTTATGTGAAATTTTACCAGAATTCCAAAATGTATTCCTTTTCGCTGAAGCTATTGTAGTTTTTGAGATATATTTTTTTTTTTTTTTTTTTTTTCCAGTTTCCAGGAAGTCACTTTCCAGTTTCCAGCAATGTATTCCGTTTTACTGTAGCATTAATAGTTTTTAAGATACATATGACGGCTATAACAGACGCCGATCCATATATATTATTATTATTATATATTATTATTATTATTATTATTGGTTATATATATTATTATTATATATATATATATTATATTATATTATTAAATTACATATATATATACATATATATAGTTGTTATTGATATATATATATATTATATATATATTATATTTATATTATATATATTATTATATATATTACATATACGGTATATATATATATATATATATATATTATATATATATATATATATATATATATATATATATATATTATTATTACATATATATATATATATATATATATATATTATATATATACATATATATTATTATTATTATATTATTATATATATATGTATATTATTATATTATTATATATACGCCACACCATCCCCCCTCGTACTTGGGCTCCACCTAAAATATTGCTTCAATATGAAAAGTTAAGTAAAAAAAAATCCAAAAAGAAGCATTTGAGGGCAAATCGACATTTAATTTTAATTTTTTGCGCCTTACTAACTTTTCACGCTCATTTTTTTTTAAAAAGTTTTTTTCATTATAGATCATGCCAAACATTTCATATAAGTTTCAGCAAAATCGACGGATGTTGATGAAAGTGAAGAAATGTTTGGCATGATCTTTAATGAAAGAAAGTTGTAAAAAAAAAAAAAAAAAAGTTATGAAAGCGCAAAAAAAAATTAAATTATAGGCCTATTTGCTGCAAAAGCTTCTTTTTTTTCGAATTTTTTTTTGCCTTATAACTTTTCATATTAATGCAATATTTTAGTTTATATATAGTTTTATTTTGAATCCTGCCCATCCAAGGTGCACTGAAATTTATTATTAGTATCATATAATAACAATATTTAAAAGAAAAAAAGCAATTCACGGGTCAAATTTCAGCAGTGATAGTCTCCCACGTAAGGGTACGAGGGGATGGAATCGAGGGGGGGGGGCTTTCTTTCCGACTTATGTCACCTTCTTTAACTTTCCTTTTCCGTTTTCGAGGTCGATAGCACCTCACCCCTAATCTGGGAATACAAGGGGTGTTAAACATATATATATATATATATATATATATATATATATATATATATATATATATATATATATATATAGCAGTACCCAATATATATATATATATATATATATATATATATATATATATATATATATATATATATATATATATATATATATATATATATATATATTTATTATAATTATTTATTATTATTTATTAATTATTAAAAATGTCAATATATACATATTATTATAACATATGTTATACATATTAGTATAGGTAGTAGTATAGCAGTAGTATAGTAGTAGTAGTAGTTATTACTATCCTATTAAATATAACTCGAAATTCACACAAAACAGTATCGATATTATTCGATTATATCGTGTGTGTAAATCCGAGTCATAAGGTCCCGGTGATCGAGTGCCGGTCCTTGTTCGTCAGCTTATAAGCGTTTCGGTCCCGACATGTGGGGTTCAAACAGATAGGTCCTGATATCATACTAAAGCCACGTATGTGTGTGTGTGTAATATGC
>JABUQX010112051.1:2500-10000 GCA_015478945.1 Trachelipus rathkii | reverse complement strand
ACACACACACACACACACACACACACACACACACACACACACACACATACTGCTTAATATATATATATATATATATATATATATATATATATATATATATATATATATATATATATATATATATATATATATATATATATATATATATATATATATTAAAACTATTACGCATTACTGTGACATTTTATTCAAAGAACTTATTTTATGTTATGTCAGGATAAAATTTTGTTATTTTTATGTTATGTTTGGTTAAAACTTTGTTATGATTGCAATTATTCGTTAGGGATTATGATATTTAGACGAGGTTATGATGAATTTTTGTTAAATATTACGAAGTTGATGTAAAAAATTTGGTACGTTAGCAATATATTCGTTGTCTGTATGATGATTAGACTGGGTTATGCTGTATCTTTGTTAAATATTGCGATGTTAATGTAAAATTAGCATAGAAATGCTAGAGATATGCTTGAAAAAGTGTGAATAGGTTACGCTTTGTACGATGTGTTGGGTACTTTACTGTTGTTAAGTGCAGAAATTTGTTAATGTTAGTAGTTTATTCGCCCGTATGGTGTGTTAGGTTTGTCGTTGTACATTATATTCTTAGTTCAGGTTATGTTATGTTAGCTTTATTAATGTAAAAACTTTGTTATGATACCATATATTCGATGGTTAGTATATAAAGAACTTATTTTTGTGTTATGTCAGGATAAAATTTTGTTATTTTTATGTTATGTTTGGTTAAAACTTTGTTATGATTGCAATTATTCGTTGGGGATTATGATATTTAGACGAGGTTATGATGAATTTTTGTTAAATATTACGAAGTTGATGTAAAAAATTTGGTACGTTAGCAATATATTCGTTGTCTGTATGATGATTAGACTGGGTTATGCTAAATTTTTGTTAAATATAGCTATGTTAATGTAAAATTAACATAGATATGCTAGAGATATGCTTGGAAAAAGTATGAATAGGTTACGCTTTGTACGATGTGTTAGGTACTTTACTGTTGTTAAGTGCAGAAATTTGTTAATGTTAGTAGTTTATTCGCCCGTATGATGTGTTAGGTTTGTCGTTGTACATTATATTCTTAGTTCAGGTTATGTTATGTTAGCTTTATTAATGTAAAAACTTTGTTATGATACCATATATTCGATGGTTAGTATATAAAGAACTTATTTTTGTGTTATGTCAGGATAAAATTTTGTTATTTTTATGTTATGTTTGGTTAAAACTTTGTTATGTTTGCAATTATTCGTTGGTCTGTATGATAATTAGACTAGGTTATGAAATATTACTGTGTCAATGTAAAATTAACGTTAATATGTTAGAGATATGCTTGGAAAAAGTATGAATAGGTTACGCTTTGTACGATGTGTTAGGTACTTTACTGTTGTTAAGTGCAGAAATTTGTTAATGTTAGTAGTTTATTCGCCCGTATGATGTGTTAGGTTTGTATTTGTTTTCTTAGTTCAGGTTATGTTATGTTAGCTTTATTAATGTACAAACTTTGTTATGATACCATATATTCGATGGTTAGTATATAAAGAACTTATTTTTGTGTTATGTCAGGATAAAATTTTGTTATTTTATGTTTGGTTAAAACTTTGGTACGTTAGCAATATATTCGTTGTCTGTATGATGATTAGACTGGGTTATGATAAATTGTTGTTAAATATTACTGTGTCAATGTAAAATTAACGTTAATATGTTAGAGATATGCTTGGAAAAAGTATGAATAGGTTACGCTTTGTATGTAAAGTTAGTTACTTTACTGGTGTTAAGTGTGGAACTTTGTTAATGTTAACAGTTTATTAGTGCGTAAGCTGTGTTAGGTTTGTCGTTGTACATTATATTCTTAGTTCAGGTTATGTTATGTTAGCTTTATTAATGTAAAACTTTGTTACGTTAGCATATATTCGATGGTTAGTATATAAAGAACTTATTTTTGTGTTATGTTTATCCGAAATGATACTCGAAATATGACATGAATCAATAGATCAATAGATCAAAAGGTCGTGGTGGGAGGGTTGGGGAAGGGTTGATGGTTTGATTTACTGATTTACTGATTTACTGCTTTAAAATCAGTAAATTATTACAATTTACTATGATATTTTATTCAAAGAACTTATTTTTATGTTATGTTTGGTTAAAACTTTGTTATGTTTTCAGTTATTCGTTGGTCTGTATGATAATTAGACAAGGTTATGATAAATTGTTGTTAAATATTACTGTGTCAATGTAAAATTAACGTTAATATGTTAGAGATATGCTTGGAAAAAGTATGAATAGGTTACGTTTTGTATGCAATGTTAGTTACTTTACTGGTGTTAAGTGTGGAACTTTGTTAATGTTAACAGTTTGATAGTGCGTAAGCTGTGTTAGGTTTGTCGTTGTACATTATTTTCTTAGTTCATATGATGCTATGTTAGCTTTATTAATGTGAAAACATTGTTATGTTAGCATATATTCGTTGGTTAGTATATAAAGAACTTATTTTTGTACTATGTTTATCCGAAATGATACTCGAAATGTGACTTTTACTATGTTAATGTAAAATTAACATTGATATGTTAGAGATATGTTTGAAAAAGTGTGAATAGGTTACGTTTTGTATGTAAAGTTAGTTACTTTACTGGTGTTAAGTGTGGAACTTGTTAATGTTAACAGTTTATTAGTGCGTAAGCTGTGTTAGGTTTGTCGTTGTACATCATTTTCTTAGTTCATATGATACGGTTAGCTTTATTAATGTGAAAACATTGTTATGTTAGCATATATTCGTTGGTTAGTATATAAAGAACTCGTTTTTGTGCTATGTTTATCCGAAATGATACTCGAAATGCTACGTAATTCGATAGTGTTAATGTAAAATTAACATTGATATGTTAGAGATATGTTTGAAAAAGTGTGAATAGGTTACGTTTTGTACGCTGTGTTAGGTACTTTACTGTGATCAGTAAGTTAGTACGAAGATTGCCAGGTTAATGTATTAAGTAAAGTGTCTATAATTATTGTGAGTGTGTGTGTATGTGTGTGTGTGTGTGTGTGGTATGTTAGGTTTGTTATGTTCATATACATATATAGTTGATATAATAATAATAATAATAATAATAAGATGCGTCATTGCCAAACCTACCAGTTTGTTTAATAAATATAATAAGTATTCAGAATCTAAGAATGTGTCTTAAAGTGTTGATCGTAAGAGCTCATCGAATTATATGTAACTCAGCATCCAATTCTATACAGTGTTGTCAAATCGCCTCTGTATGATGCGCCGTTGCCAAACCTACCAGTTTGTTTAATAAATATAATAAGTATTGCATCACTTTATGCAAGTGGATATAGCATAAAATCATTTTCATGTTTCATGTTGATATTTTCTGAAAGGGTACGGAGTCTAAAACGGAATAAGCCTAAAAATAATAATAATAATAATAAAACTACTGTTTAAGATAAAAACAGATGTTAAGTAAGGACAAAGGTAATAAATCTCGCCACCCTTCTCATGTGTCAAAAGATATTAAGATTAATGAGTCATTCCTCGAATTTCATTGGCTGTTCGTGATGGCTTAGCAAATGCAGTTCTCTG
This sequence comes from Trachelipus rathkii, assembly GCA_015478945.1. Taxonomy (NCBI): domain Eukaryota; kingdom Metazoa; phylum Arthropoda; class Malacostraca; order Isopoda; family Trachelipodidae; genus Trachelipus; species Trachelipus rathkii. The sequence continues at coordinate 6,411 of JABUQX010112051.1, read as the reverse complement.
ATTGGCTATCCCTTGAGCGTAACAAGATTACGTAATGTATAGGTGTCGGGTAGAGAGCAATTTACCAACCAATGTTCTAGTTGTGGACCTGCATGCAAAGCGATCGCACGCGTTATTGGTGTTGTGAGATCAATGTGGAATAATAATAATAATAATAATAATAATAATAATAATAATAATAATAATAATAATAATAATAATAATAATAATAATAATAATAATAATAATAATAATAATAATATTAATAATATTTTGTGCGGTTGTGTATAGTAAAGATTGAGGTTGCTATGCTGACTTCTGTTGGTAAGTTGAAACTTCTAATTTTAGTTACCTTGTTAATGAATGCTGTATGTCAGTTAGGTTAGGATGAGATATATTTTTGTTTAGTTTTCAATTTTATAATGTTAATGTAAAATTAACATTAATATTTTAGAGATATGTTTGAAAAAGTGTTGTATATTTTCATTCAACTTGAACGTTTGATATATTTAACAACAACAGCAACAACTACAACAACAACAACAACATCAACATTTCAACAACAACAACAACATCAACAACTGCAACAAATGCAACAACAAACGTGACATTTCAACAACAACAACTACAGCAAAGAATTTATTTTTGTTATGTCTATACAAAAAGATACTTATATGACTTGAATCATTAGATCAATAGATCAATAGATCAATAGATCATGGAAGGGTAGGAGGGTGGGGTGGGTGGTTTGATTAACTGATTTACTGAATTACTGATTTAGGGTATGTAAAAATGCAAATTTTTTAAGTTATAAACATAAAAAGAATAATTTTTTAGTAAAAACAAAATGTATAAAGAAAAGAAAACAAAAATCAATAAAAGTTTTTGTGTTATGTTATACAAAATATGACTTGAATCAATAGATCAATAGATCAATAGATCACAGATGGACAGAAGGGTAGGAGGGTGGGGTGGGTGGTTTGATTAACTGATTTACTGCTTTAAGGTATGTAAAATGCAAATTTTTTTAGGCTATAAACATAAAAAGAAAATTTTTTTATTAAAAACAAAAAATTTTAAAAAAAAAAAAAAAAAATAAAAAAAATAAATAGTTAGAAAAATAAATTTAAATAAAAAAAATTAAAAATTAAAATAAAAAAAATTAAACACAAAGTATAAATGTAAAATAAAACAAAAAATAAATTAAAAAAAAAAAAAAAGAAAAATAAATTTTAAAAATTAAAAAAAAAAAAAATTAAACACAAAGTGTAAATGTAAAATAAAACTTGTAAAAAAAAAAAAAATAGTAACACAAAGTATAAATGTAAAATGAAACTTATAAAAATAGTTAAAAAATAAAAAACAAACAAAAAATTATATTAGTTAACGTTTATAAAAAGAAAATGAGATTTGAAAATATAAATGTCAGTCTTCAACATTTAGAAAACGGGTTATCTTTGCATGATGCAATGCAACTGACGACATGTACATGTTAGAACAGAAGCAGTTATGTGAACAGTAATGATATTGTATTATTAAACGAATGTTTATTAACTCGACACCGCACCGGCTCCAGCACCGGTGCCGGTACCATTCCTCCTTCCTCCTTCTCTATTCTTTCCTTCCTTCTTCCTCCTTCTTCCTTTCTTCCTCTGTTTTGCATTCCATGTATTTTTTTTTTTCAGTCGGGATCTCCGTTGGGGGTCCCAGACACCTCCTTTACGGACTTATAACCGTCATTTTCAAGATCTACAACCTTATAAACATATATTTTGATATAAATATGGGACTAAACGAATATTTATTAACTTAGCACCGCACCGGCTCCAGCACCGGTGCCGATGCCAACTCCGACTCCTCTGACTCTGACTCTTTCCTTCCTTATTCTTCCTTCCTCATTCCTCCTTTTTCCTCCTTCCCATATATAAAGATACAAATATGGGACTAAACGAATATTTATTAACTTAGCACCGCACCGGCTCCAGCACCGGAGCCGATGCCAACTCCGACTCCTCTGACTCCGACTCCTTCTCCAACTCTTTCCTTCTCTGACTCCTCCTTCCTCCATCCTTCCTCATTTTTCCGCCATCTTCCTTCCTTTCTTCTTCCTCTGTTTTGCATTCCATGCATTTCTTCTTCTTTTTCAGGAGGGGACCCCCCTCCGGGGGGAATCCGGAACCCGAATCCGAATCCGACTCCAACTCCGTCTTCAACTCCGAATCCTCTACCCAGCCTCCAAATTTCAACCTTCTACGATCAATTTAATTTTTAGGGGGGGGGCGTAGGGGTACGTAATCGTGTGCGGGGCGGGGCCATATACGGATATAATATATGTATATTTATTTATTTATTTATTTATTTATTTATTTATTAATTTATTTATTAATTAATTAATTTATTAATTAATTTATTAATTTATTTATTAATTTATTTAATTAATTTATTTAATTTTATTAATTCGAAAAAAAGCTTCGCTTTTTTTCGTCGATCGAAAGTGAAGTTCGTGCTGGCCAGATTTTCTTGCAATAATGTTCTTCTTTAGCTCTGCTATCCCATAAACAGAGGAAACATGGATATTTAGTATACCCGCCCTGTTGTCCGAGCAGAAAATTAACCATCTTTAAGTCAACACATATGACCCATTCGTGCTCCATATATTTGATAAGATGTAGTACCTTTTCTATATGTTCATATCTTTCCTTTAGCTTTGTAGAATGCCCTATCGGTACTGAGCCGTAAAAATTGCCATTGTGCAACAACACACATTTCAGACTTGGTTTCGAGCATTCTAAAAACAAGCGCCAGTCATTGGGATTGTAAGACGTAATTCCCATCTCCTTTAACAACCCTGGTATATCGCAGCAATATACTAAATTACACTCTGTTTTAAAATATTTAAGAAACCCTTCTTCTCTTTTTCTGTAAAAGGAAATATGTGTGTCTGAAGTAAGAAGATGTTTCTCTTTAAGTCTTGAGGCTAGAAGTTCCGAAGCCGTTTTGGACAAATTCAGATCCCTCACAAGATCATTTAGCTCGGCCTGGTTAAATGTTTCTGGAACATTTTTACTTTCAAATAGGCCATTGTCAAAGTTGGTGTCTGCCAATTCCGAGTGCTCAACAATATTTTCATGGACATCTTCGACCTCTTGAAGAGGTTGCAAGCCTTTAAATGTTGGAATTGGAATTTCATTTGAATGTGGAACAGGTCGTATCGCGGACTCGAAATTTGGGTACTGGATACATTGTTTACTTTTCTTGCTGTAGCCCGAAAGATTGACATTGCAAAAGTAGCAATTGGTCTCATAATTAGTTGGCTCCCACCATACCTGTTATGAAATAAAATGTTATTAAAATCAACGGTATATAACGGTACAACTAACTGAATATATATATATATATATATATATATATATATATATATATATATATATATATATATATATATATATATATATATATATATATATATATATATATATATATATATTCTTAATCAATGTACCCTAAGTTGCTTTGAGGATTATATTACAACAGACACATTTTAAAACACATTTTAATTATTTAAAAACATTAAAACTGATAACATTAGACGAGCTTTCGTTACAATAACCTTTTTCAAGTCTATCTAAATTCACAATAAAAGCAAAAACTTTTTAATATTTGAAATATGAATAACTTATATATATATATATATATATATATATATATATATATAGAGGTAAATATATATATATATATATATATATATATATATATATATATATATATATATATATATATATATATATATATATATATATATATATATATGTAAATAATATTTAAAGTTATAAAAATAGATATATACATAAATATATAAATAAAAATATATTATATATATATATATATATATATATATATATATATATATATATATATATATATATATATAT
>JABUQX010112050.1:0-10308 GCA_015478945.1 Trachelipus rathkii | reverse complement strand
AAGTAACCCCGACCTGTGGTCTAACTTTGCCACCCTCAAATTTAATGATATAAAAAGAAAACATACTGAAGGATTCTATTATTTTCGTGAAGTACAAATGGTGATCCAATTTTTTGCTATTTAATATGGTAAAGCGCTGTCGGCTCTACCAGAATTCTTCGCAAAATATAAAAAAAAGTTAGGCCTGTTGGCCCTGTTTACGGTATATATATATATATATATATATATATATATATATATATATATATATATATATATATATATATATATATATATTAGAGAGTACCGATACCAGAAAAGAGGTCAATACTGATACTCTTATTTTTTAGGTGCCATTACTGATACTTTAATTAATATAATAAATACACAGTAATAAGATAAAACAGTTGTGTACTGCTAGGCAACTCAGAATTGCATTCCCTGTACAACCAATACTTAAGTCATTTATTTCATTGTTGGTTGTGCCCAAGTATATTTATTTTATAAATTAAGATAGTATGTTAAAGGAATGATAAATACAAATATACGGTAATATTAATAATTTTTTTGTGTGTTTATTCAAAAATATTCCATATCCATTTTCCAGTAAGTATTAACAAAGTTTAGCTACTAGCTTTTATGTTTTAACATGATTGCAATTTACAAGAAGATTCTTTAACTAGCTACAATATAAAGAATAAAAATAATGAAAGAAGAGACCTCAATTAGTTAATCAGCTGAAAAGACAAAATAAAAATAAATAAACGCTATTATTCAAACATGACATAATAATATACTTCTTTAAGATAAAGATAGATAATATTCAATACTCAAATTCAAAAATTCTCAAATTGTGATGCAAAAACATTAACCTTTCACTAGTATCTGGCGAGAGCCTGTTCCTATTTGGGGTGTTTACATTCCCACCTACACTAAAAATATGCTTGCTCTCAACTGATAAGGGAGGGGCTGTTAAATATTTGTTTGCAATGAAAACCTTGGCCCATTTTCATGCCACCACAAGAAAAGATTCTCTTCTGTAGGCAGCATCTCCATGTTTATGTAGAGCCTCAAATCCTCTTTCACAGATTGCAAATTTGAATTATCTTTGCTTCTTGATGATTGTCTCTTCAGTTTTTTCAATGAGGTTCCTTGGTGTGATTCCTTTGAAGGTGAATGAGATGTCAATGCAATTTCAGCCATGAACTTATCAAAGTCTAACATACCCAAATCCTCTTCATCTTCAGTAGGTTTATTTGCTTAAAAGCCACCATTGTCACTATCAGTACTGTTGCCAGGGGTTGCTGATAAGGCAGCTTCCACTTCTGTGAATCTTTTTTTTTTTTCAAACAAACAAGCTCCTTGGTTATGCTGCATTTATGGGATGAGAAAAACCGGGTGCTTTAAAAACTACGTTTGAAGCGTCCTTTTTATTGGGGACGTGGAATGGCCTAGTGTTTAGAGCATCCGGTTGTTCTGTTAACTCAGCAACGCTGAGTCCAACGTTCGAATCCCGCTGACGAAGAGTAAAACTCTTCTGTGACTCATTCAAACAAGCTCCTTGGTTATGCTATTTAAATGCATTTTGGAATTGGTTCACTATCAGAGATGCCATTCTTGTGGGATCTTCTGCAGCTTCACTTGGGTCAATATGGTCCAGTAAATGTTTAATATCTTTTACCTTAAATTTAAATTCTGTTAGTCTATTTGTTACATGCATACCAGAACTATTAGTCTCCAAACTATTATCTAATCTTTCCTCAGTAAACATTGAAGCAAAATAAGCATTGAAAATATTGACCAACTCCTTATCTGAACTCACTACATTTTCATCAATTTTAATTGGACCAAATGTCTACTCTTACTTTTAAATTTATAAAAGCTAAAAAAAACTTCTTCAGGTCCTTATTACTATTCCTTGCTAAATTGATTTCTGCCTCTCTATTTTCCTTTCTTATTGACTAGTTAAGTTCATTTCTATTTTTCCTATAATTTTCTAAATCCTCCTCCCTATTACTACCCTTGAATATTCTAAAACATCTACACTTGTCGTTGATTTTCTCTCATCTCTCTATTCCACCAAACAGGTTTTCTCTTCGCCACCCTAATGGGTTTATCTTTAAAACATTGTGACTGAATATTCATTAAAATTTGCTTAAAATATTCCCACATGATAAAACCGTTTTGGTCTTTAAACTCTTTATCCCAGTCAGTTATACTAAGCTTGTCTAGAAATTTGGTAAAATCGCCATTTTGGAAATTAAGATCTTTTCCATGTTTACTTGCAATTTGGGCACAGATATCACATTCATATTAAATCTAATTATATTATGGTCACTAAGTCCTAAATTCTTCTCAACTCTTAACCTCATCCACCATACTTTAATCGTTAGTTAATATTAAGTCTATCAGTGCATCGTGTCTTGTAGGTTTATGGACCATCTGACTCAAAAAGTTGTCTAGTATACAATTTATAAATACAGAACTACTATGGTATGTATATACATATTAGACAAGGAATCCCATTGAATGCCAAGAAAATTAAAATCACCTATTATGACTATACCTTTTTTTTTTACTGTGGCATGCAGTCTCAATTTCTTTCACCATTTCCACATCTAATTCTTGACTATGACCAGGAGGTTTATAAAATGCCCCTATTCTATATGATTTATTATACATAAGGATATTTACCCACACACATTCAACATCATGATTAGTTTTAAAGTCCATCATTAATACAAATTGAATATTGCTTTTAACATAAAGCACCACGCCACCACCCTTCTTTCCTCTACACTGGTGTAAATAAAGTGAATATCTATTTCATATTCCTGAAAGAGTCTCTATTATGATGCAGTAAACTGAGATGGATTTATATATACCAAAATTACGAGAAAAAAAATTTATATTTACATTTGATACCACTCTACATTTACAGGATGTTTAACAACTTTCAAATGTATACATATATTTTTCATACCCGAAATGATGAGTATGATCACGTTCCCTATTACATCATGTATTTGGACCTGTTTAGCCAACGACTAGCCCTTGTATTTTATCTCCCCAACTTTACAGTTGCTTACCATCTGCCTATTCATCTTATTCCAGGATGTTAGCCCACCACCCCCCAACTTTACCTACTTTTTTGTACTAAGCAAGTCTCCAAACTGATACTGAAAAGCCCAACACCTTACGACTCCAGTGAACTCCATCTGCTGCAAAAGATCTTTATCCAGAAATTCACTCACAAAATTTCCAAAAACCTAATACTTTTCTGAAAAAACATAATTTCCGAACCCTTTCATTTACACCTAAGGCCCTACTCCCCCATTCCTGACCTGCACCTACGCTAGGTAAAATCCCAGAAATCATGCACCTTCTTCCACTAGCTTTCATCTTCTGAGACAAACCTCTATAATCTGCTATTAATTCTTCTGGCCTTCTATGTCCTATATCATTTCTACCCACATGCACAATCACATCGAATCAATATTTGTCAATATTCTTAATGTCTTAATCTATCCTATCCACGATATCATCTCACTCTGGGACCTCGATAACACACACTCATTTATTTCCTTTTATCCTTATTTTGAAAAGGCCTATCTATGTATCGTATCATAGTCTCCAATTATAAAATATAGCAATCTTTCCCTTTAGAAAAAACATTTTGGCAGCACCATAAAAACCTGAGTCAATTCAATATGTTATTGGTATGAACAGTATATGATATTTTAAAAATAAATTGTTTATTTATGATACAAATATTGACAAAACTGGGTTCAGTATGGTTAGAAAGTTTATAGTTGCCGGACTTATTTAGTGTACATGTGAGTGTAAAGTTTAGAAATGAATGTGAGTGATATATTTGATATATGCCAAAAATGATTGTAGTTTGCTAGCTTTCTTACAACATTTGAACTAAATTTTGCAAGAAAAGAGATGTGAGAAATATTTAAAAGAATGTTCAGTAGTAAGAGTTGGGGAAAAATTTAAATTTTACTGTAGTGCCCATAGTTGTAGTAAAAGGTATACACTCACCCAAAAACTATTGGTTTGCCAATAGTAGGTTATCATACAAGGATACACTTTGCTTTATGTACTATTTTGTACAAGATGCAACAGTAGCACAGGTTTCAACATACATTGATGTTGGTCCAAAAACAGTTGTAGACTGGTTTAGCTTTTGCCGTAAGGTTTGTATTGAAGTCTATATTAAATTTTAATAAAATAGATCGCAGTGGAAAAAAAGTGAGATTGATGAATCAATGTTTGGTAAACGTAAATATCATAACAGGAGATATGTCGCAGGGCAATAGGTGTTTGGGGGGGTTGAAAGAGGGACCAAAAAATTTTTTTTGGTACCTGTGGAGAAACGTGATAGCGAAACATTCTGTAAAGTTACACAAGAGCATATTCAGGTTGGCACAACTATAGTGTATGACTGATGGAAGGGATACAAGGATCTCGAAGAACTAGACTATAAACATCTGACGGTCAATCATTCTGTCACTTTCAAGAATAAAGAAACGGGGAGCATGTTCGAATGCAGTAAGTATGTGGTCTCAGGTAAGAATTATTTTTTACCTAAGCAAATATCAATTTTAACAAATTCATTGCAAATGGAATAATATTCCTTTTACAGGTTAATTGAAATCCAAGACGTGGCAGGTCAAGCATCTACTAGAGATATTTTGCTACTTTTTCTTATGGGCCAAGAAAACGTACCAACTGGCGTTTTACTGAGTTCCACTACAAAGCTATATCAAGACACTATCCATGAATTGTTTCTTTGTATATGTATATATATATATATATATATATATATAGCATAATATAATAATAATATAATATATGTATATATATCTTATATCTTCTTCTTATATATATATATATAATAATAATAATAATATATATATATATATATATATGTAATAATATATATAATAACTATAATATATAATATATAATAATAATAATAATAATAATAATAATACACACACACACAAAAGGGGCATTAACCTAATCCGTTAATTAACTCATTAATTTTTCGTTAACTTTTAAAGTTTTGTTAATTTCGAGTAACTGACTATTAACAAGTTACACTTGTGAGATTAACATTAACAAGTTCAAAATTTTCCCCCTACATCCATTTAACAATTACCTTAATTTTATGAGTTTATAAAATATTTCCATATTTTTTTTCCAAATTTTAAACGTTCCTATCAATGGCTCAAAATGTGTTTATCCTTACACGGTTATTATCCTGTTTAGTAATGTTTAACATGTTTTTCTTATGCTGTATTCTCATCTCTTATTGGTTCGCTGAAGAAAAAAAAGATGGTGATTGTTGTCCGTTCAATGAGTCATTAACTTCTTTCATTCGTTACTTGAACTCGATATCGGTATCGGCACCTAAAAAAATAGAGTATCGGTATCGGCCTCTTTTCTGGTATCGGTACATCCCTACATATTTGTATTAAAAATGTAAGTTGGTATATCCTATTGATAGAATTAAATAACAAATGACTTATGTAATTTAACCTACAATAATATTCTAGGAGATCCCTATCTAAATATAATATAAATTAATATAATATAAATACCAGTATATGTAAATATTGAAAAGTTACCTTATTCAGTATAAAAGATGAACTAGTTGTGCAGCTCTCGATAAATAATAAGAAATGATGAATAAATAATATAATTACAAATATGAGGTGTTAATGGTCTGTTAATCTCGTTGTGTTATATTAGTACTGTCATGGTTAAGTCTATAATAGCCTTAAGTCTCGTCTCTATTATAATACTTAGATGAAAATCAATAAATAATGTATAAATGAAAATATAATATCTCACAGCAATATCTCATATGTTGACACTCCTGTTATTTGATCCTGGACGACTATCCCTCTGTTTAACTTTTATATCACACTTTTTAATTATTCTTCTAACAGCCTTAGATACTGTCTATTATATACTTAAATATTTCAATAATTATTACAAAGACTTATGTAACTGCAAATTAAAAATACATTCATATAGCAGACGATGATGATGATGACATTCATCATCACTGTCTACTATTACCTATTATTTTTACAATAATATACTATTAAGTATTAATTAAGGTATTAAACTTTGGAGTATATATATATATATATATAACATATATATATATATATATATATATCATGTATACCATGTTACATATCTATCTAACTATATATCTCTCTACATATAGCTTTGTATATTTTCCATGGTACTTGTTTCTCTATATACCATATATATGCCTGCCACGCCACCCATGCACTATTTTCTCACATACCATATATATACTATCTTACACCATATATATATACCAGAGGTATATATATATATATATATAAATATAAGATAGTTTTCTCACAAAGTACCATAAAATGTAACTTGAGAACTACAGATCATACAACTTTAAAAAACAAAACAAATTAATTTTTGAATCAGTGGACAATTTTATTGAAGAATTTCATTTTCATTTTGGGGGCTTTAACTTCTAGGGGGCTGACCGTTGAAGGGACAGAGGGGCGAGAGTAGGCCGACAGACCCTGACAACTGCTATCTTTTCGCGGTTTCCCCTATAGTATTTGTTTATTCAAAAAATTATCAAAAACCTATCAAAAAGCAAAACGAGACAATGTTAAAAAAAAAACACTTATTGGCAGCATTAATACTTAACTAACTTTTAACATAGACAATAACAATTATTGGCAGCCTTTGGGAAGCAGACACGGAAATTTGAATTCTTATCATACACCTAGTACTGTATTAACTTACATTAGTAAAAATATGAAAATCTTACTTTACTCCTTTTCTAATTTTTTTAACATTTTCTGCAGTAAAATTCTTCGCTGATTACAAAAATGTCATTTGTTTTAGTGTAGGATTTCTAGTTCTCTAGTTACATGCAGGTATCTTTATAGGGAATCTGACCATATATATATATATAATATAATATATATATAATATATATATATATAATAATATAAGAAAAATAATAATCAGAGGATATATAAAAACAAATATATTTATATGCATTAAAAATCATAATATAATAATAATAATAATAATATATATATATATTAATATATGTATGTAATAATAATAATAACATAATAATAATAATAATAATAATAATAATAATAATAATAATAATAATAATAATAATAATAATAATAATAATATATAATATATGTATATATAATTATGTTTAATAATAATATGTATCCATGTATGTATGTATGTATTAATAACAATAATGTAATAATAATAATATGCATAATAATAATATATATGTAATATGTAATAATAATATATAATGTATAATAACATAATATAATAATAATAACAGCAATAATATAATAATAATAAGTAGATTTCATTTATGAGTAATAATAGTAATAATAATAATATATGTAATATATGTAACAACAACCAATAATAGCACCAAACCAATAATAATAATAGCCATAATAAATAATATGTATATATGTATATGTATATGTAATATAATAATAATAATATATATGCGCTGCTGCTGCTGCTCGCTCGCACCAAGGAATAATTTTATTTATAAGATTTTATTTATTTATTGACTGCAGATTTGTCATAATAGCCTCACAAAATTGTTTTAAAATGCCATCATTCGTAAAAGATTATTTATTATTAATAATGTTACAGAATGCATGCATTTGTTTTGTTTTTGTTTTTTTTAACTACACCACTGCAAAACTTCCTCTTCTGTAGTCTTTGAGAAAGAAATTTATTTTTATTTTTGATAACTTTCGAATTCTTTAATTAGATCTCCCTACTGTTGGTTTTGGAACTTTTTTTTTTTTAGTTCTCACTTTCTTTACATTCTTCAGTATCTTCATAACTTAAAAATATGTGTGTGATCAGTTGAATGTGTTGACAACTTCACGCTGATGGTATCGAGGTCTTACTTTCCAGAGGGTTTCTACTTGAAAAATTCTTGAGGATAATGATTATTTCACATTTTTGGTATCTTCAAATTTGTTCTTTATTGCATCTCATCTTTCATTTTCATCTATTATCAATCTACTTCAAAAAAATTTTATTTAACATTTTCTTTATTTAATTTCTATTCCAAAGAATGCATGGTTATATCTGGAGCTGAAACTTTAACATCTTTTTGATATTTTCTATCACTTTCACTGCCTCTGTCACTGTCAGAAGAGTCTATCTTTCCTTTTTTATCAATCTCAACATTTTCATCAGGGTGACAGGGTGACAATGATGACTTTTCTACTTGTATTCTGGTATCTTCATAGCCTGTCTTTTTATAATGGTCTCCTTGAACTTTTGTTTCAGAAAATGTTGATACTCTTCCCTGAAAATTTTCGTAGGAGTCTAAATGTTCACCTGTTTTAAACATTGAGGAAAGTTGATAGTGTAAAGACAAAGAGAGCCTAGCTGAAAGGAACATAGGCACCAGCTCTTAAACAGACTTCTTCAAACGTTCTTCAGATAATTTCTCTCTCTCTCTCTCTCTCTCTCTCTCTCTCTCTCTCTCTCTCTCTCTCTCTCTCTCTCTCTCTCTCTCTCTCTCTCTCTCTCTCTCTCTCTCTCTCTCTCTCTCTCTCTCTCTCTCTCTCTCTTTTTCTCTTTCTCTTTTTCTCTTTCTCTTTTTCTCTTTCCCTTTTTCTCTTTTTCTCTTTCTCTTTCTTTCTCTCTTTTCTCTTTCTTTCTCTCTTTCTCTCTCTCTCTCTCTCTCTCTCTCTCTCTCTCTCTCTCTCTCTCTCTCTCTCTCTCTCTCTCTCTCTCTCTCTCTCTCTCTCTCTCTCTCTCTCTCTCTCTCTCTCTCTCTCTCTCTCTCTCTCTCTCTCTCTCTCTCTCTCTCTCTCTCTCTCTCTCTCTCTCTCTCTCTCTCTCTCTTCTCTCTCTCTCTCTCTCTCTCTCTCTCTCTCTCTCTCTCTCTCTCTCTCTCTCTCTCTCTCTCTCTCTCTCTCTCTCTCTCTCTCTCTCTCTCTCTCTCTCTCTCTCTCTCTCTCTCTCTCTCTCTCTCTCTCTCTCTCTCTCTCTCTCTCTCTCTCTCTCTCTCTCTCTCTCTCTCTCTCTCTCTCTCTCTCTCTCTCTCTCTCTCTCTCTCTCTCTCTCTCTCTCTCTCTCTCTCTCTCTCTCTCTCTCTCTCTCTCTCTCTAATCTCTCTCTCTCTCTCTCTCTCTCTCTCTCTCTCTCTCTCTCTCTCTCTCTCTCTCTCTCTCTCTCTCTCTCTCTCTCTCTCTCTGTCTCTCTCTCTCTCTCTCTCTCTCTCTCTCTCTCTCTCTCTCTCTCTCTCTCTCTCTCTCTCTCTCTCTCTCTCTCTCTCTCTCTCTCTCTCTCTCTCTCTCTCTCTCTCTCTCTCTCTCATATCGAAAGGGCATTTTATCAAGCCTTGATAATCTACTTTCTAATCCCACTTGTGGTTAGGAAAAACTATATAATTCAATTTTCCTGACCAAGAACCTACTGAGTAGGTAATTAATTCCCTCATTCATGGGATAAGTTTATTAGTGACTACAATTTTATATATATACTTATCTACGCTATATATATACCTTATATATATCTTATATATATATATATATATGTATACTGCTCTATATATATATATCTTTTCTTTCTTCACCTTCCTCTTTTCCCCAAGACTTGGGGTAAGGTGCTTTACAAGCATCGGAAAAGAAAGGCAGTAGGAGAACATGACAAACGTCGAAGAGAAAGCCCAGCCTTACCGCCCCCCATATACCTTATATATAATAATAATATGTAATATATATGTATATATGTATAATAATAATAATATATAATAATAATATAATATGTAATAATATATAATAATAATATGCATAATAATATATCTCATATATCAGCACCAACAACTCAACTCTATGCCTCTTCAACATAACCAATAACTTAATAATAATAATAATAATAATAATATTAATAATAATAATAATAATAATAATATAATAATAATATAATAATAATATATAATATATAATATATATATATATATAATATAATATATATAATATATAATATATATATATATATATACGCCTCACTATTCAGATATCAGCACAAGAGTTTCGGCGAAGAAAGGAAAAATATATCTTGAAACCATGGTTGAAAAAAAACCAGGTTGGACAAAAAGCCCAGCCCAGTGTTTTTGTTTTGTTTTGTCTTTTTGGCATTTTTAAATTTTCTAATTTTAAGAAAGAAAAAATGATCAATAATTGAATTGTTTTTTTTTTTGTAATGTCAATTCAGTATTATTTGACAAAT
>JABUQX010112049.1:37500-40097 GCA_015478945.1 Trachelipus rathkii | reverse complement strand
GATTAGATGAAAGCTGAAACACAAACTCGCCAGTTCATAAACACACACACACATGAACACACACACACACTCTGCCAATTAATTATACAATGGCTTATTTATCCATAAACAAAGAAACATGTTAATACAGTTTTAAAACGATTTTCCACCGTTAAATAACGAATTTTCTCCTACCGTTAATTTTGAAATTTCAAAAAAGAGAAAAAAAATAACGGTTCTTTTTTGACAGTTTAATTTAAAATTTCATAATTGCTGAGTTAAGCAGTTTTTCTTATAAAGGTTGTAGGCCATTTTCGAAAATGAATCCATGAAATAACACATTTGGGGGTGGGATATTTTTTGGTGTGGGGGATAAGAAAAAGGAGGTTGGCATCAAAGTTTCTGAAGAAAAAAGATAGTAAGGGAGAGGGGATTATAAAATGGGGCCAAATAATACCATACAAAAGTTTTGAGAAATTTTGAAAACAAAATTAAAAGTTTTTTAATTTTCATATTTTAATACTTTTGAGGAAGTTAAATGACAGACAGACAGAATACGCATCAAAAAAATAAAAATAGAAAACTTGCGTCTGAAGAGAAAAGTTTGTTATATACAAAGCTATAATATAAAAGTTAAATATTAGGTTCTTCTTCTTCTTCTTCTTCTTCTTCTTCTTCTTCTTCTTCTTCTTCTTCTTCTTCTTCTTCTTCTTCTTCTTCTTCTTCTTCTTCTTCTTCTTCTTCTTCTTCTTATATATATAGTAAATAGCTTTGATGTTCTTCTTCTTCTTCTTCTTATATATATATATATATATATATATATATATATATATATATATACTATATATATATATATATATATATATACTACTCTTCTCTACCATATATATATATATATATATATATATTTTCAATTTAAAAAGAACTTTATCTTAGTAAAAACTATTAAAAATATTAAAATTTAAAAGAAAATGAGACGGCCAGCTTTCCCCACCTTCCCCCTCCTCTAATGCTTTACATTTACATATCCCCATTACTCCCCAGCCACATCCCAGACCACATCCCAGACCCAATCTTCAAGTGATACACCAGCATACAAGCAATAGTTATTCCAACTTCCATTTCTTTATTCGGTCAATTTTCCCGCCATTTTTATTCGCCTGGTTGAAGTCGTGTTCGATTGGGCTCTGAAAAACGGCTAGCTTAAATTTCGCCATAAAATGTTTCTGGCAGCCGTAAAAGGATTGGCTATATCCCGATTATTACCAGCACGACATAAAAAAAGTTGGCTATTTTGATCTGCATAGTATTAATAGAATTTCACATGCGAAAACTAAGTCTGACCTTGTGGTGAAAGTGCTTTCTCTACACTACATTATATATATATATATATATATATATATATATATATATATATATATATATATATATATATATATATATATATATATATATATATATATATATATTTTTGATATATATATATAAATATATATGTACTGCTGCCTCTATATATATGCCCAACTATGTATGGTATTGAGAAATATGGCAAGGGGGGTAGCCATGCCTTCCTAGCAATCACCCGAAGAATACCCTCATGTATTCAGACTGTGTGTGTGTGTGTGTGTGTGTGTGTGTGTGTGTGTGTGTGTGTGTGTGTGTGTGTGTGTGTGTGTGTGTGTATTGTGGCATCATTCATGGCTATATCTCGTAATTCATCTCCAACTTCAACTCCGGCTCCGGCTCCGGCTCCGGCTCCGTCATCATCGTTTTAAAATTGCACAATTCCGTTTACATTATTTGAAAAATTTTCGGCTCCGACTCCGTCTCCACTCAGATCCACAAAGAATGTCAAACTTCTCAGACAGAAGAGGTCTTTTACACGTGCTTTCCCTTCATCGCAGACAGCCCAACCAGGGAGAAGGAGTTCTCGGCACCACAGCAAACAGCTTCTCCGGGCTGGAGGTGAAGAGGAATACCACATCGTGGTAGGGAGGACAAGATTTTTGAAAATTTTGTTATAGAGATTTTATAGCTACACGATTCTCAAGCATTAGTAATATTAGCATAGTTATTATTATTAACATTATTACCATAGTATTATTTTTGTCTAATATCTGTTAGCAAATTATAAATATCTTAAGCTTTTATATAATTTCTCAACATTTTTTTATGGATAAGAAAAATGTATTAAGCAAATTGTCAAGTGGTGCATACGATTTATGGTAATTATTATTCTTATTTATAATAATTATTACTCTTTTTTATAATAATTATTAATTTCATTTATAGTAATTAATTGTTGTTATTCTTAATGCGTTTAGATTTGGCGTTTTCTTCCAAATCGAGAAGGACGTTCTTGAGTTCATTTTCGATGAAAATCAAATGAACATTCTTCAGTTTTGAGATTGTTTACATTTTACAGCACAGACCTAGACCTATAAAGGGTATTAATTAGGATTTTTCAGTGTTATAGTTTACTTATATATATATATATATATATATATATATATATATATATATATATATATATATATATATATATATATATATATATATATATATATATATATAATATATATATATATATATATATATATATATATATATATATATAT
>JABUQX010112049.1:30000-32500 GCA_015478945.1 Trachelipus rathkii | reverse complement strand
TCACATGCGAAAAACTAAGTCTGACCTTGTGGTGAAAGTGCTTTCTCTCACCACATTATATATATATATATATATATATATATATATATATATATATATATATATATATATATATATATATATATATATATATATATATATATATATCTATGCTGCTGCTATATATATATATATATATATATATATATATGCTATATATATATATGTAATGTAACTTATCTTGGTGATGATGGCAGGGGTAGCCATGCCTTCCTAATCACTACTTGAAGAATACCCTCCTCATGTATTCGGACTGTGTGTGTGTGTGTGTGTGTGTGTGTGTGTGTGTGTGTGTGTGTGTGTGTGTGTGTGTGTGTGTGTGTGTGATATCACGGCTATCTCTAGCCTCATCATTTCAAAATACCCAACTTCAACTCCGGCTCCGGCTCCGGCTCCGGCTCCGTCATCATCGTTTTAAAATTGCACAATTCCGTTTACATTATTTGAAAAATTTTCGGCTCCGACTCCGTCTCCACTCAGATCCACAAAGAATGTCAAACTTCTCAGACAGAAGAGGTCTTTTACACGTGCTTTCCCTTCATCGCAGACAGCCCAACCAGGGAGAAGGAGTTCTCGGCACCACAGCAAACAGCTTCTCCGGGCTGGAGGTGAAGAGGAATACCACATCGTGGTAGGGAGGACAAGATTTTTGAAAATTTTGTTATAGAGATTTTATAGCTACACGATTCTCAAGCATTAGTAATATTAGCATAGTTATTATTATTAACATTATTACCATAGTATTATTTTTGTCTAATATCTGTTAGCAAATTATAAATATCTTAAGCTTTTATATAATTTCTCAACATTTTTTTATGGATAAGAAAAATGTATTAAGCAAATTGTCAAGTGGTGCATACGATTTATGGTAATTATTATTCTTATTTATAATAATTATTACTCTTTTTTATAATAATTATTAATTTCATTTATAGTAATTAATTGTTATTCTTAAGGCGTTTTAGATTTGGCACGTTTTTCTTCCAAATCGAAGGACGTTCTTGAGTTCATTTTCGATGAAAAATCAAATGAACATTCTTCAGTTTTGAGATTGTTTACATTTTACAGCACAGACCTAGACCTATAAAGGGTATTAATTAGGATTTTTCAGTGTTATAGTTTACTTATATATATATATATATATATATATATATATATATATGTTATATATAAACATATATATATATATAAATAACATAATAATATATATATATATATATATATATAATATATATATATATATATATATAACTATGCTCCACCCTTTATGTATATATACTATATGCTATATATATATATATATATATATATATATATATATATATATATATATATATATATATATATATATATATATATATATATATATATATATATATATATATATATAATATATATATAAAAAAATATATGTAGATAAAAGCAAGAAACATGTTTGAGAACGCATGTGATCGGTGACGATCACGAAGCAATATAATGACGGAAATTAAAGATTTCTCAATTTTGTAAATTTTTAATAATTATATTACCAGTTCTTTGGGAAATAACATAATTAATATATTTCGAAGATAAAATATAGTGGTTCAAAAACTTGAAAACATTAAAAAACATTTTTACGATTTCATGTGACGTCACAATACTCAAGAATAAAAACGAACGTTAGAACGAAAATTAGCAACCTTGCGTATTTAAGAAAAATTCCCGATTTCGCTAGAAAATTTTCTTCCGTTTGAAAAAATATTGACAAATCAAATGGGAAAGTGAAGAACTTCTTCCGTTTAGAAGAATTCTTGCCAAATCAAAAACACCTTTATTTATAATAATAATTGCTCTTGTTTATAGTAATTACTACTGATTTTTAGTAATTATTATTCTTATTTATATTAATTATTACTTTTATTTTTAATAATTATTACTTATTTTTAGTAATTATTACTCTTATCTATAGTAATTAATTATTACTCTTATTTAGAGTAATTATTACTTTTCTTTATAGTAATTATTACTCTTATTTATAATAATTATTAATTTTGTATATAGTAATTAATTGTTACTCTTATTTATAGTAATTACTACTCCTATTTTTAGGTATTATTATTCTTATTTATTGCAATTATTACACTTATTTACAGTAATTATTACTCTTTCATGTAATAATGGAATGAAAATTATTTAGAGGTAGAGAGGTAGGCCCAAATATATCTATTCTCCCACTGAAATGAGGTGTGAAGCTCTTTAATTGAAGAAAAACTGTTCTTTTTTAATGAATATTTTAAGAAACAAGTTAATAAAATTTTGATATTTTAAACACAAGACAACGACGTTTGCTTCGCTGTCAATGCATTATTATTATTATCATTATTATTATTATTATTATTATTATTATTATTATTATTATTATTATTATTATTATTATTATTATTATTATTATTATTATTATTATTATTATTATTATTATTAT
>JABUQX010112049.1:15000-17500 GCA_015478945.1 Trachelipus rathkii | reverse complement strand
ACTTTTTCCTGTCAACCACTTTTCACTGTCAACCCGTTTCCGTCAGTTCAGGCCCTTTTTCCTGTGACCCCTATATTCATGACGTTGACCCTTTTTATTATGTCGACCTTTTCCATGTTCAATCTCTGGATCTGATCGACCGTTTGTACATGTCGACCCAATTTCTCCGTCTCGTAACATTTTTAACCAAGTCGACCCCTTTTTTTCCATGTCGAAACACTTTTCGGATCTGACCCCTTTTTCACTTGGTACGACACTTTAAACCTGTAATATCCTTTTTCCTGTCAAACCATTTTCCTAATGTCGACCCTTTTTCTGATTTACCACTTATGTTCCTGCGACCCTTTCTCCTGTCGAACCCTCTTTTCCTGGTCAACCCCTTCTTTCCCTGTGGACCCATTTTCCCTGTCAACCCTTTCCTGTCGATCCTTTATTCATGATCGACCCTTTTTTTTGTCCGACCCTTCAATTTCGACGACCCTTTTTCATGTTACGACCCTTTTCATGTCGACCCTTTTTCTTGTCAATCCTTTTCCTGTCAACTCTTTTTCCTGTCGACCACTTTATTCCTGGTACAACCCATAATTATTACTGTTCAGACCCCTTATCCTGTCATTCGAATCACCGTTATTACCTGTCAACCCTAAGCTTTCCTAGTTGACATTTATCCTGTCAAACCTATAGCATGTTGACCCTTTTTCCTGATACAACCATTCCTGATCGACCTTCATTCTTGTCGAACCTATTTCTCTTTCGACCCTTTTTCCTGTCAATCCTTTTTCATGTCGACCCTTTTTCATGTCGACCCTTTGGGCATAGGCCCCTTAATTTCTGTAAACTTCAATATGAATATTTTTGCACAATGGTGAGTGCTGACTGATGAAGTAGTAAAGAATTGTGATTCCTGAATAAACTAATTCAGCATTCCTCAAGAGAAAAAAAATAAATGTAAAGATATAATTAATATACTATCACTTTTAAGTTTTCAGAAGAGCTCAATCTGCAGAGCGACACAAGGGCCCGGGTTCGATCCCTAGTCCGGATCTTAGGTACAAATTGCCTAGAAAAGTTCCCCTCCTTGCCCGTGAGGTGTGAACTTTAAAAAAATACAAACCAAAAAAAACTAGCTCTTTTACAGAACTTGAGTTGAGAGTAGTTAAAATTTTACTGGTATACAATTTACATATGTTCAGAGTGCCTATTATACAATCTAAAGCTGTCCATCTTTATCATGGGTTAACTGTGGCAACTGGCATTCTGGTAACGACATAAAAACAAAATCTTTGAAATAAATTTAATTATAATTGATAATTAATTATTCAGATTTCAGACTGAACAGGCTCAAAAATAATTTTAGGACTATCTAACTCAAGTTATTAGTTTGAGTTTCCTAATGGAGAATACTAATCTTGTTTATTACAAGAAACAGAGCATAGTAAATTGCTCCTTATTTTAAGATTTAAATTTGTTGTTGCTTATCTATTGGATGAGTAATTAGTTGAATATGCCTGGAAGAAAGTAACCCTCATTCAATTCTTATTTAAAGTTATAAACTGCAAGACATACAAAGGAAAAAGTAGTTTGCAAATTCTATTTCACTGAGGCTGCAAATAATGGAACAAGGAAAAAAGCAACATATACTGGATTGTATAAAATGTGGTGATGACATCAAATTGAAATTTTATTGGGAAATAAGATAGAAAATACGATAAAATAAGAGGATAGGAAGCAAAGTAGAGAAATAAGAGGAAAGGAAGCAAAGTAGAGAAATAAGAGGAAAGGAAGCAAAGTAGAGAAATAAGAGGAAAGGAAGCAAAGTAGAGAAATAAGAGGAAAGAAAGCAGAGAAATAGGAGGAAAGGAAGCAAAGTAGAAAAATAAGAGGAGAGGAAGCAAAGTAGAGAAATAAGAGGAAAGGAAGCAAAGTAAAGAAATAAGAGGAAAGGAAGCAAAGTAGAGAAATAAGAGGAAATGAAGCAAAGTAGAGAATTAAGAGGAAAGGAAGCAAAGTAGAGAAATAAGAGGAAAGGAAGCAAAGTAGAGAAATAAGAGGAAATGAAGCAAAGTAGAGAATTAAGAGGAAAGGAAGCAAAGTAGAGAAATAAGAGGAAATGAAGCAAAGTAGAGAATTAAGAGGAAAGGAAGCAAAGTAGAGAAATAAGAGGAAATGAAGCAAAGTAGAGAATTAAGAGGAAAGGAAGCAAACTAAAGAAATAAGAGGAAAGGAAGCATAGTAGAGACATAAGAGGAAAGGAAGAAAGGTAGAGAACATGCAGAAAAACTAATATTTGTCAGTCAGAATCTAAAACTGACAAAACATCGCAGTAATGTTGGAAGTAGTTATCAAGCATATCATTCCAAATACACTTTTAATCAGGACTTTCAGTCAAGTCTTCCAGTACATTATCGTGAGGTTTGTCTGAGGAGGTCAAGTACCACCTCTTCAGTATAATCACATGCAACATTATCAACATCCATAAAAACATCGAAGTATGAGGAAA
>JABUQX010112049.1:0-2500 GCA_015478945.1 Trachelipus rathkii | reverse complement strand
AATTGGTTAAATCTTAAAATAAAATTATTCCTGAAAAGCGAAGGTATACGGACGAAAAGCTCCGGTATGTGAGTAAACAATGTTTTATTTTATTAAAGGGAATAATTTTTATTAAAGAAATTTTTTTCTGTAGAAAGGAATACTTTTAGAAGGCTTGAAAAAGCAACAAAATTATTATTATTATTATTATTATTATTATTATTATTATTATTATATTACTTATTATTATTATTATTATTAATTATTATTATTATTATTATTATTATTATTATTATTATTATTGTTATTATTATATTATTATTATATTATTGCGTTATTTTATTATATTATTATTATTATTATTATTATTATTATTATATTATTATTATTTATTATTATTATTATTATTATTATTATTATTATTATTATTATTATTATTATTATTATTATTATTATTATTATTATTATTATTATTATTATTATTATTATTATTATTATTATTATTATTTATTTTATTATTATATTATTATTATTATTTTATTATTATTATTATTATTATTATTTATTTATTATTATTATTATTATTATTATTATTATTATTATTATTATTATATTATTATTATTATTATTATTATTACAAAATATTAATACCAGCAAAATATTAATGTCACATCAAGAAATAACAATTTCATTACATCAAATACCCACAAATATTAATATATAATAATAATAATAATAATTAATTATTAATAAAATAATAATATAATAATAATAAAATAATAATAATAATTAATAATAATAATAATAATAATAATAATTTAATAGTAATATTTATTTATCAATAAAAATAATATTTATTATATTAATAATAATATTTATTATAATAATAATAATAGTAATAAAATAATAATAATAATAGTAATAATAATTCCATTGTTAACACTAATATCTACTACAATACTATTAAACTACTTCATAATAATAATAATAATAATAATAATAATAATAATAATAATATAATAATAATAATAATAAAAAATAATAATAAATATAATAATAATAATAAGTAATAATAGAATAATAATAATAATAATAATAATGATATAAATATAATTAATAATAATAATAATAAGAATAATAATAATAATAATAATAATAATAATAATAATAATAATAATAATAATAATAATAATAATAATAATAATAATAATAATAATAATAATAATAATAATAATAAATAATAATAATAAAATAATAATAATAATAATAATAATAATAATAATAATAATAATAATAATAATTAATAATAATAGATATAATAATAATAATAATAATAATAATAATAACATTAATAATAATAATATTAATAATAATAATAATAATTCCACTGTTTAATACTAATGACTACTACCAATACTTCTACTACGTAATAATAATAATATTAATAATAATAATAATAATAATAATTAATAACATAATAATATAATTAATAATAATAATAATAATAATTAATAATAATAATAATAATAATAAAAATCATAAATAATAATAATACTAAGAATAAAAAATAATATAAAGAATAATAATAATAATAAAAATTAATAATAATAATAATAATAATAATAATAATAATAATAATAATTAATAATAATAATAAAATAATAATTACAACAATAATAATTACAATCACAATCATAATTACAACCACTACCATAATTATTACAATTAATAATTAATAAGAATATAATAATAATAATAATAATAAAATAATAATAATAATATAATAATAAATAATAATAATAATAATAATAATAATAATAATAATAATAATAATAATAATAATAATAATAATAATAATAATAATAATAATAATAATAATAATAATAATAATAATAAATAATAAAATAATAATAATAATAATTAATAATAATATAAATCTTGTAGTAATTTTGGAATCTTCCTTTAATATACATTCATTTTACTTAATCCAAACAGGATTATTGAGATTAGGTAGGATTACCGACGGTATTTCGAGCAGGTGGGACACACTGGGTTCAAACTTGTCATAACAAACATCGTACACACTTTGTGTAGGTGTGAGTGAGACATTTTGTGTAGGCGATGTACTTATAGTTGTGAACCGTGGTGATAATAATAATAATAATTAATAATAATAATTGCTGAATTTTTTTTGTCAAAAATATTACATATTACACATTACTAAAATAACAATTTAATACATAAATACTTACATTAAATAATAATAATAATAATAATTAATAATATAATAATAAAATTAAATAATAATAATAATAATAAAATAATAATAATAAATAATAATAATAATAATAATAATAATAATAATAATAATAATAATAATAATAATAATAATAATAATAATAATAATAATAATAATAATAATAATAATAATAAATAAATAATAATAATAATAATAATTTATAAATTAAAATTAATTAATAAATAATAATAAACAATAATAATAAATTAATTAATTAATATG
>JABUQX010112048.1:2500-20266 GCA_015478945.1 Trachelipus rathkii | reverse complement strand
GATCGTTGGAGAATACGAATGATTCGGCTTCCTTCCCCATTATGAGAGGAACCCAACCATTCAGTGTTGTGTACATTGAAATCCCCCAACTAGAGGACTCAGTATTTGGATGAGAAGAAATATGTATTACAGTCTAGTGAGAAGTAGTAAAGGAAAACAAAGAAAGCTATGAAAACTTTATCTGTGATCTATATGCGCAAACCAAAAAATTAAAATTTACTGATGTAATAACATAAAGTGTAATAATTAATAATAAAAATATGATAATAGATAATTAATAATCATAGTGAAATAAGATATATTAATGCTCACTCGTTACGAAACTATCTCTAATACAAGATATGATAGTTATTCTCTCTCAGCATAGAGCATTACTACTCGCGTAAAATGATATAACGTCTAGGAGTGCTTTACATTGAAAGATCGATATCTCATTTTGCGTCTCGTATCAATTAGATGCTCAATATATTTATTCTCCAAACCTCTCCTTTCGAATAACGGATCAAATTAGAGTGAAAGTAATCATAGTGTTGATTATATGGATAAGTATACTGTAATAACGCAGCTTTGAAAATGGATATTTGTATTCTCTCACGATACTAGTGCCGGTGTGTCGTGATAAGAACAACTCTTATGTTCTCGGTCTCATGTTATGTGACGTGATGAGTAATAGATAGCCATTGGAATTGCATGTAGTCTTAGAAGCTTCGCAAGTACTACTCACTAGAGATTGTGTTAGAGGTAATTCAGTACAAATTAGAGTAAGAGCAGCTCACGAACATATCTAGTGCAACAACTCTCGCTCATTTCATATCACGTCCTCAGACACGAAGCGACATCACAATACTCCTACGAAAAATAAGCACTCAGTAAACAAAGCGAGAGCAGCAAAAGAACTCTAACATAGAGAGCAAGACAGTCGAGAGAGAGATTGTATCCGAAAATTTATTCCGTACTACGTTCTCTCGCTCTCGAGTACCTACATAACCTCATCAATAACAATCCAGCGACTAGGAATAATTTTATATAGTGACGATACCACGAGATCCTCTATATCTCTCACACGACGAAATAATCTCATAATAAAGAATTTGCTACGAGTAGAACCTCGCTCAGAAAGGTTATAAAACATACACTCCTGGCATGCTTCCACACACATTACCATACTCACTCTCTCGCACAATATCGCATGATATACTACACAAATACGCCCACACCTCTTCGATCGTGAAGAGTGATAAGCTAAATGTTAACGATTAATGATCATGATAATAAAATTAAGTTAAATAAGTGAGATACTCGCAATAGATAAATGATTACCGTGCTTAATAATCTCCATCTCCTGAGATTACCTCTGAGAGAGATTCTAGTTCGAAATATCCGGTAGATATGCTAGCGCACAATAAAAAAACACAACACGTTAGGTAGAGCTCTCATGCATATGATCCTCCTTGAACCCATTCTGCAGCATGATCAGATATCATATCATACACATAGAGGAGATTATTTATTTGAAATCTAATAGATAAAGTCCATCTCACAAGATTGTTTAATCATAGACGGCGTGAAAAAGTTTAATATAAGCAGATATGATTAGTATCGGCACAAAGTATTCGGACCATGAAGTGTATTGTGACCATACAAGATAACGCATACTCTCGTGACGTATACCTCTTTATATAAAGATATAGAAACTCGCGCCAGCACTCTCGCTGCGCGATCTTTGATATTCATCATCTCTCGCGATTACAAATAATGTTTATTTAGTCAAACTGTAATACTGCTAATCCCTTTAAACTGTAATAAAGCCAATATAAAAACATATATGCATCAACTTAAATTATTATACAGTAGAGCACAATCATCTACTAAAGCTTTCTAAAGTCTCAACTCATATACTCAGGATTTAATATTAGACGTTTAAAAACAAGCATCATTGTGATGAAATAGAATAATATTATAAAATTATAAAGTATTACATTAACAAACACAAGCCTAACAGGAAGGCTTAAATAACTACTGTTTACATTCATCTTTATAGCCTTTATCGATTACCGTCTCTGTATCTGTATTATATGTATTGTTAATTATTTATGTATTTTTCATGTTCTCCTTATGCTTTTTCATATTGGGTGCAAACTAATTTAAACGCTGTAATATATGGTACCTAAGAATACATAGCATATCTACTTACTCGTGAATAAATACTGTTTTCATTACCTCAAAAGTTCTCAGTTTATCTATATCGAATCAGTAATAATAACTAATAACACCATTCTTTTAATAATCATCGACCTACTCACGCTGAGCTCCTAATTGCGTAAACATTACGATACCTCAAATCCCGAGGCTACCTACTGCATTAATTTATCATATTAGTGAGGTTAGCCTATTATATCTATTTTATTAACAAATAGCTCTCCCTATAAAAGGCTGACTCACTGCTAATATCTAATAATAATTACTCAATATCATCACAAGAGTATACTTAAATAAAGCTATAACATACTCTCCGCCTACGAGAGAAAACCCTAATGGTGATGCGCTCTCCTCATGAAAGGGTGTGAATCCTGAGAGGAGGAGATCTCCTCGATGGGGTATGTTAAGCTGGCATATTACCATCGATATAAGTAGAGGTGAGTTTAAGGCCTTCAGCCCTCGCCCTTATAACAAAGTTGACCAATCTATCAAAGATATCCAAATACATCCGGAATCTATTAATGTTAAATACATCCATCTATACATTTCTCAACGTGATATTCGCAACAATACGATGCGTCACTCGAGAAGTGAATGATAACTATTCGCATATCTGATTCTAATAGAGATATTTAAAATATAAGACATATCACCATTCTCTCACTCTCAATGAAATCTTCCAAAAATCTCTCATGTCCTGACAACTTCCGTATAGCACAGAGAAAGAATTTCTAATATCAATAAGGCATAAGCGGTTGTTTAGGCGGCGTACACACTAATACATTACGAAGTCAAATAGATATAATATACAATACTCAATAAGATAAAATATCTTAAACAAAAATCATCACACATTTATATTAACTTTAAATACCTAAATACTCAATAGATTTGGCACTACTGATATAAATAACAATAATAACCTAGGATAGATATCACACTGAGAGCAGTAAGATGATGTGTCATGAGGGACCTCCATGTGTCTCTCCGTGCACGCAGTATTTAGACCCTGAGTCAGTTGTTGGCTCAAGACAGGTGCATTAGAAATTATTAAAATTAAGGGCACGCTCACTAGGTGTGACTCTAGTGCATCCTTTACCTATCTATTTACATCATACCTCCTCATGATTGAACATCATCTTTCAAAGTTATCAAAGAACTATTGCAAAATTACACTCCTAATGAAATTATTATTATTATTATTATTATATAATTGACTCGCCATACGTCATGATCTTTATATCTTTATAGTGTGCGCAAAAGAAAGGTATCTGGACCGCCTCGAACAATATTGCAAGATATTTTTGTACACTCAAAATGATATATAGCGATGTTATGGTATTATTAAAATCTTTCGAGTCTGATGTGATTAGTAGCGCTCGCGAGACACACTCATTTGAGTTTATATGCTTCCTCTGTATATGTTACTAATATTATAAAATATAGCTGTAAATGTTAAGGTTTGCCATAGGTATTTTGTTTAATAGTCATACTGTTATAATATCTATAAGTGTCAATAATAATGATGTTAACTCGAGTAATATGATAAATGATATGTTATACTGATTGTGAGATAGATGTATGGTTGTTAAATCATAGTTCCGGATGAGTATGATATTCTTTTTGATAGATTTTCAGGTCACTATTGTTATAGGGCGCTGATGTGAGGGTTGATAGGCTCACTTACCCACTCTCACTATATCGGTGAGAGAGGGAATGCCAGCTGTACACCCACGAGGTGATCCTCCTATACTTACATAGATATCACACCCTTTTCTATAATGGGGTAGCGTACATCCCATTGTTATAGTTATTTTCTCTCGGGCGTGAGAGTAATGTATTGTACCTCATTAGTATACTCTTGGCTGATGATGATTATGTTGATTGCCTTAGTATGATGACGCCTCTTATGAGGGTAGAAGCTCATATTTGTATTAATATAAAGATTAAAGGCACCCCTAATAGATAAGTTATTAGCAGTATAGGTGAGGTACCTCTAGGGATTGATAATGATATTGCGTTAATGTGAGTTAGCAAAAGGTAGCTCGAGGTAGTGAGTCGTGATATTTTTAAATGAATTGGTGTTAGTTATTAACCGTTATTAATGAGGTATAAATCGAACTTTTAGTTATATTGAGAATAAATAATCTAGTTATATTTTCGTAAGTTATATATCTGTGTAACAGTACTCTTTTCTTCACACTGTATTGGTTTCCTTGTCCAGGTTGACCTTCATTAACCTATAATGGGTTTTACAAGTTGAAATTTAAATTTTTTTCATGGCTTTAATTCAGGTACAGATTTCAAACTGGTACCATTATAATGAGAAAATTATACTAAATCTATTGCTATATGTCTGTTTGTATTGCTAGTAACTAGTTACTACTTAATTTATTTATTTATTTCTCTTGGAGATATTAACTACAAGGTTGCAAACAAGATTAGTAGTTGCCACATCTTTACCTCCCAAATTATTTGGTATTTTTTCTTTATTTCGCGACATACTTTGTATAATAATGTAATTAATAATAATAATTTAAATAATAAATAATGATATAAATAATAATTGTATTATACAGTTTTTATTTATTTTTCGTAATTTATTTATCTTTATCGGATAAATTTAAATTTTGGTTAATTCGGACATGAAAACCCTTTTCCCGGGCTTTTTAATTTTTTTTTTTCAATTTATTCGTCCGAAATATTTAAAAAAAAAATTTTTTATTTTTCCCATTTAGGGGCTCGAGCCGACGAGGGACAGAGGGGGGACGAAGTCCCCCGTCGCCACGGAGGCCAGAGAGACCCCGACTCTTGCCATCTTTGCAGTTTACCTTATGGTATTCCTTTAAGTAATACCAAAGTGTAAAGGAAGTAAAATTATTCTTTTTTAACTAAAGAATACCATAGGGTAAACCGCAAAGATGGCAGGAGTCGGGGTCTCTCGTCCTCCTGTCCCCAGTCGGCTCGAGCCCTCTAAATGGGGAAAATAAAAATAAAAATTGTTTAAAAATATTTTCGACGAATAAAATGCAAAAAAAAAAAAAAAAAAAAAAAAAATTAATAAAACCCCTCAAAAAAAAATTTTCCGCTGATTCCAAATAATATAATTTGTTTTACTGTAGTTGCTGCCGTTCTCGAGTTACATGATGTCAGCTTTAGACACTCTGACATATATATATATATATATATATATATATATATATATCATATAATATATACTATATATATATATATATATATATATATATATATATTATATATATATATATATATATATATAAATATATATATATATTGATAGTATATATATAATATATAAATATATAATATATATAATATAGATATATATATATATATATATATATATATATATATATAATATATTATATATATATTAATATAATATATATATATATATAATTATATATAGTATATAAATAAATTAATTTTAATACAGTAGAATAGCTGAGACGCGATCGATATAAAAATGACCCTTTTGGAGCACAGCAATAACTTTTACCACATTTTTTACATTTAAAATAAAAAACATTTCGTTTATATATTTAAAATTTTTATTACACTTAATACAATTTAAATCACTTAAAATTAACTTGAAGTGCTGTAAAAATCCTAAGAGCTCAAATTCATTAGAACATAGTTACTACCCAGTAGTTTATGTTACGAAATTTCCTGGTTAAATTTTTACTATTTATTTAGTTGTTCAATGAACTTTCATATTGAGTAGGTTTGACTTTGTAAGTAGTTTAAATATTTTATCAAAAGTGGTTAACATTCTGTAACCCCAATAGTGGTAAATTCTACTACATAACAGTTACAAACAACACCGATATCTTAGTAATTATAACACCTAATTTAATAAATTAGGCTACTACTTAGTAATTGTTACAATTACTATTTTTGTATATTATTTTGACTACCAGTGAAGAAATATTTACTCCATATTTGCTGGTAAAAATATCAAAGTAAATTTAAGTACTATAGGTGGTTGTTATTACTATAAACGAAATTATAATTGGAATAGTTATAAATTTATGTAGTAGCCTATAATAATCCATGATGAAATAATTTAAAACACGTTTTAGTAAATGTAATAGTAAATAGCCAAATTAAATATTAATATTCTTTACATTACTTTTAACCAATTGCGAAGACCCTAATAATAATAATTAATAAATAATAAAAATAATAATAATAATAATAAATAATAATAATAAATAATATAATAATTAATATAAAATAAATAATAATAATAATAATAATAAATAATAATATTAATAATATTAATAATAAAAATAATAATACCCTGTACAAATTAGTGCAGTCTGGTTAAGTTGTGTGTGTGTGTGTGTGTGTGTTGTGTGTGGGTGTGTTTGTGTGGTAGGTGGTGTATAGTGCTGTGTGTGAAAGAAGCTCTGTCATAGAATAAAATATTCTGCATATATATATATATATATAGTAATATATATATATATAATTAATAAGTATAAAGATATATATATATATAGATATATATATGATATATAGTATATATATATTATATATTATATATATATATTATATATATATAATACATTAATATATTAGTGAGTATATATATTTATATAGTATATATATAGTTATTATATATATATATATAGTATATAGTATATATAGTATATATATATAATTAAATATAGAAATAATGTCGTATATATATATAATATAGTATAATATATAATATATATATATTAGATTATATATATATACAGTATATATATATATATTATATAATATTATAAACAATATATATATATATATATAATATATATATATATAAATAATATAATCAACTATTTCC
Source organism: Trachelipus rathkii (assembly GCA_015478945.1). NCBI lineage: Eukaryota > Metazoa > Arthropoda > Malacostraca > Isopoda > Trachelipodidae > Trachelipus > Trachelipus rathkii. Next base: position 13,209 of record JABUQX010112048.1, on the reverse strand, counting down.
TGATAAGTTATTTTATTTTAAAAAATTAATATCCATAAAATAAAATCTATATAATATTTAAATATATATATATATATATATACGAAAAGCAATATATAAATTAAAATTTTCATCGTATAAAATCATCCACCTCCTTGGTCTAGTGGTTAGACAACACGCGGAAGCTAAAGAGGTGAGTGTTCGAATCTTCACTCCAGACTGGCCGGTGATCGAATCAATATGGATCAATATCAATACGAGTTCAATGACGTGATGTGACGTAATACTATGAGGTATTGAAGTAAAGTTGCTGATAATGATGGTGGTCAATGCGTGGAATATATTTTACAATCACACAATGACAACTACACAAGTAGTAAATATAACGACCAGTAGTAAAATTTACTACTTCTCTTTCTACTACAAGTTGTAGTAGAAAAAAATAGTTAAAATTAAATTGTCCTTTATACTACTAAACAAAAGTTCATTTTACTACCACACAAAAATAATTTTAACTCAATAACATTAGTAGTTTCATTCACTATCAAAAAAGTATAAAGATACTTTTAGAGCGTTGGACTCCACCGTAACCGAAAAAAATAGTAGAAATAACTATTTAGTGGTTATTGTTAACTAAAACTTTTTTCTAAGTATTAATATATATTATATATATATTGCGTACCTTATACGAATACGATAGAAGGAACATGGTTTCAGGTAAATTTTGAAAAATTTACGTTACTTTAGGTGAGTTAGTTAGGTTAGTATCCTAAACTACCAACCTTAACCCAACCTAACCTAACCTAACCTAACCTAACCTAACCTAACCTAACCTAACCTAACCTAACCTAACCTAACCTAAATAAAAATAACCTAACCTAACATAAAGCTAACCTGAAATTAAGGTCCTAACGTTAAATAAATTGTTCATAAAAATAATTAAATTAAAAAGGTCAAAATCCCAACTTCCAAAAAAGAAGTGCCACGAAAGAACATCTGAATAGCAATTTAGCGAAATTTTTATTTTTTAAAAAAGAAGAAAGATTTCTCGTTTTCAATGAAGCAGTACATAGATTTCAATCTCAATAAGGTACGCAATATATATATATATATATATATATATATATTATATATATCAAAACTTATATATAGAATATATATATGTATATATTTAATATAATATATATATATATATATAAGATTAATATATAATATATATATTATATATAACTATATATTATAGCCAGCATCCGAAGAGTCAGGCATGAACTAGAAAACTATACATCTACTACAGGAAATAAATAACATTTTTTGGATTTCAGGAATAGATAGGCTGTCCTAGAAAAGTTTAAAAAAAAAATTTATTTATTCTATATTTATGAATAACTTCTTAAAATTAGTAACACTTAGACCTGAAATTAGTATCAAGCCTGACTGACCTTGAAAGCTGCAGTAGTCTCGAGGGCAAAAGTTGCCAAAAAAGTTTGAAGGGAAAAATATTATTTTTCTTTTAATCCTTTTAGGTGGTTCGAGCACCGGAAGCCGTTAGTCCGAAACCCCGTACCCTATCTATCTTCTGTTACTCGTGCACCGTTTAAAAAAAAAATTCAACAGTGGCATCTTCCTTGCAGACTCGGAAGTAAGCCTCATTCTTTGATTTATCAAAAATAATGTAATTTTACAAACCAAGGATAGATCTAATTAATTTTTAAAAAGCGTTATTTTTTTTATTTTTTTTATTTTCGGGTAAAAAATATTTCCTGATTAATAAATAATATATTTATTTTCGTGTACCTGTCATAGTTTTTTATACATGCCGCCTTTCGGGATGCTGACCATATATAATAATAATATATATATATATACTATATATATATATAATATTTTATATGTAAATAATAATTTAAATATAATTTTTTTTTTTTTAATTTTTAAAATATATATTATATACTAATATTATACTAGTATATATATATATATATATATATAGAATATATATATATTTATATATATATATATATATATTATATTTAATATATATAGTAATATAATATATATAATAATTATATATATATATATATATATATATATATATAATATATACTATAATATATATATATATTATATATATATATATATTATATATATATAATATACTATAACGTAATAATAATTTTTTTTTTTTACATTGTCACCACCACTCACAGGAAGAGCCCTATTTAGGAGGAGGTGCCCCACCTAAAATACAATTTCCGCTAACCAAATTACGCACATTAGCACAGACGCAGCTTTAAAATGAGGAAATTAAATCAGCAGAAAACACAGAAGATGGAAGAGAATCCACAGAACAGAGGTGAGAAAGAAGAGCACCGGCAGCGAACTAGCCTGAGTTACCAATATCTACACAAAACTCGTGGCAGACACAGCACCCTTTGTGCTACGAGGAGTCGTAAAGGTAGTTGTACGCGAGTGGTAATTCCTCGAACACCTGCGCCGTACCTATAGAAAAGAGATAAATACCAACATCGCGCCGCCAAAGATAGACGGTCAAGTGAAACTGAAAAGTACATAAACAGTATAAGCCCTTTGGCTTTGATTTGACCCCTGTCCAAAACCGGGTGAAACCAGAGCCTCCCCCTCCCCCCCAATATGTGAAAACAGTACTCTATACAAGGCGCACTCACACCCTTGTATAGCTGGGATAACTGAGAAAGAGGAAAAAAGTTCTCGCAGTTCTAAACAGATCTCCAGTTCTTGAGCCCCCTAGCAACCCGTGTGATGTGAATTTCCAAAAACATTTTTTGGGAATGTTAAGCCAAGGATGTTTATATTGTCACAGGAGAGACCGAGAGAACCTTCGAAAATATAGGAAGTTAGAAGGGTTTTAGAGAGGCAAGATTTGAGGAAGTTGATTTTTAAAGAATTGAATTTTCACAAGGTTGAGAAGACCCAATCGGAAATTCTACCTAGATCAGCGAGAATAGAATCGAAGATTAAGACGAAGGGCAATTCTAGAAGTAAAGGAAGGAGCAGGATTGAAATATGAATAAGAGTGAAGGTCGAGTCATTCCAAGGATAAGTAAGTAGATGTGCAGGTGAGAAGATCATTTTTAAATTTGGGGGAAAAAAAAAAAGTTTAAAAAAAGGGGGAATAAAGTAGGAAATAAACAGAACCCTGAGGAACACACTATTGACAGAAAAAGAAGAGAAGTCGCTCCATCAAACCACAGCCAATTTTAGCTACTGAAAGAAAGCTAGACCGAAGGAGGAAACCCAAGGGAGGAGCTTGGAGAAGCATGACGCGTGCCATACTCGGTCAAATTCTTGATATGTCAAGCGCCACCACGCAAGTCTCCCCGTAGTCTCTAAGAGCGGAAAACCATAAATCAATTAAAAGGAAAGATATCGCCAGTAGACCTCATGAACGCCGAAAGCCTACTGGCATCGGAAAGAAGAGATGAGATTCCTGATGTTCTAAAATGTGAGGTTAAAATAGCTCTATAATCATGTTTGAGATGGAACACATGGCAATTAAGGAAAAATAAACCTTTTTTCGGAATAGTAGAACATGTGCGTGCTTCCCACCTTATTGGCAGAAGTCGAAGCGTCATCAGAGTCAAAGCAGTCATTCGAATTATAGTTAGCGTAGAAGCGACGCAAGGCTCCCAATTGGGCCACATCAAAGTGCCAGAAAAAACATAGGGCAGGATGGAGCTGTTCGAGAGAAATTAATTAAAATTCAAAGATATCAATTGTGTCACGATTACCAATAGAGCGAAAAAGTGGTTGATATTTATAGAAGAGAAAGACTGTTTTGAACATAGGTCAAGTCCTGCCAAGAATTGGTTAGGGACGATACAGAATTGGTAGTTCTTTTGATATATATATATTACTAATAGATTAATATATAATAGTTATAATATATATATATATATATATATATAATAGTATATAATATATATATATATATATATATATATATATATTATATATAATATATATATATATATATATATATATATGAGTGAGCCCACTCGATACCATGAGTATCGTATCGTATCGGATGGTATCGGTGCGTATCGGGTCATTTTGGAGGTATCCGGTATCGTATCGTATCGGAAAATTTTTGAGTAGTAGAGTATCCGTATACGGTATCGATCGTATCGGTAAAATTTTGCCGATACCTTTAACCGATACCACACATTTTGCATCTTTAAATTAATTTCGATTTATATATATTATATATATATATATATATATAGATATATAATATATTATAATATATATATATATATATATATATATATTAATATATTATATAATAATTCACATACCATGTCCCGCATTGCTGCAGAGGTGTTGTTGGTAGTTGAAAGGTTTTGTGAGCTTATCAACACCATTCACTGAAAGCCTAGATTTTGATAAAGGTTTTCAGCACATTGCTATCAGACGAAGAGAAATTAAAAATTTCTTCAAAGACTCGACGAATTCAGAAAACGCAACTTCACCCTTTCTAGAAATTAAAGTTTCAAATTTCTTTTTTTTCTTTTTTAATTTTTATTTAACTATATTATATATATATATTTAAATTAATATATATTTACACTGTTTATATAATATATATATATAATATATAATTAATTAATAATTATAATATATATATTATATATATATATAATATATATATATATATATATATATATATATTATATATATTATATTTAATATCAATTTATGAATTCCCTATCTATCTGACCTTCTGTATGTTTATATAGGCGTTTTCGTTTGCATTTTGCATTACGAACGTAAAAAATGCTCGAGTTTGCGTTCGTTTTTGTTAAAAACAGCGCAAAAATCGTAAAAAATACTTACCAAAACGTAAGGAATTCCTTTAATTCTATAAGGTTGGTATTTCCTGTGATTGAGGAAAGCACGTTCTTACGAAAATGTGTAAACCAAAAAAATGGCGGCGTGGTAGGCCCGTTTAGAAGTGACGAATATTTCGTTCAATAAAATCGGCTTTAAATCTAATTTTTTAGAAAATCGAAAAACTCCATCACAATAGTTGATCTCAATTTTTTGTAATATAAAACCATTTGTTATTTGTTTTATTTCTGTTTTATCCGAAATCGACGAGCTCCGTCACAACAGCTATCAATTGTTTGCAAAACAAAAATAAACCTCGTAAGAAAGTGTTCGTTTTGCACGAAATTCAGCCAATTAGTACAGCAATCGGGAGTGCCCAAAGAAGCTTATGGCATATTAAGGTAGTTTGAAGGGTTTATATAAAAAATCCAAATTTTTAAGTTCTTCACGTTTAGAAACATTTTGAAGAATGGAGAATTTTTGAAGAGATATACGGTGCCTATTGAGGTCACAGCGATCTCTGACAGCTAAATTCTCTGATTGAGAGATGGGGATTAGTTCGAAAAGAAATGCCCATGTGTTTGAAGGTTCGCATCTTAGTTTAGGAAAAGTTTACCCTACATAGTCGTATGTACAGTTGCACATTTATATGAAACGATGTGTGACCTCAAGTTCATGGTGATGCTTTCTTTAATCTTAAAGGAACTGCATTGAGTTGTTGTAATAAAAGATATAGAAACTTGCATTGGAAAGTTTTTGTTGAAGATCTTCGAATTTGGTAGATTTCATCCTTGGAAAGGTCCAATTTTGTTTTCGATTTTTCTGCCCTTCAGAATATCAAATCTATAAGATTAGGAACATCAATCTTATCGAGAAACGAGTAAAAAAGTTTATCAAAAAAGGTTTGGAGGATAAAGGCTAAAGCTAGAAAAACTACGGAGAAGGTGATTCTTTCATAGAAAAACTTTCCAATCAGAAACCAAACTACAAAGCTTTTTGTGTATGCGTGGACCTGTAGACCTGCAATATTTAGGCATAAGAAAGATAGAATAAAGAAAATTAGTCCAAGTAAAGTATAGTGTCTTGCCGATACAATAAAGTAGCAACCACTAATACTTTACATCGGACTAATTTCTTTATTCTATCTCCTTAATTTCAAATTGTAAAATACAAGCGTTTGCGATAGAATAAATTTTAGCATTTTCTTTGCTTTTAATTAGACCGTTTTCGTTTTTTATGATATTTGTGCTTACGCTCGATAAGAAATTCTCACCACAGTTTTAAGCACTAATTCCTGTTTCAGGGTCACACTTTCTGAAATCATGAAGGTCAGAACGTTAAGATTACGCTGAAGTCAGAAAATTTTAAAAAAGTCCGGGGGAAATTTAAATTTTCCAAAACAATGAAGAATATCCATTGGGGACCAATACATATTTTTGATATATTTTTTTTCCTTACTATATAATTGTGGAATGAGAGATGTACTGATTAAGTGAAATGAAAAGGAATGGCGAGAAACGACTCCATAAATCTACTTCTATCCTGTTTCTTCTATTTTTAGTTCATTATTACCTACTATTCTTCCTATTCTGTCCTAGAGGTTGATAGTGATTGAGAATATGATGTTTTTAACTGTATGACTATGACTTAATCTTGTTTATATCTTTGTCTTTTTAGGATTTTATACTTTTGAGGGTTTTTTTTTTTTTTTTTTTTTTTTTTATGTTGACGAATGATTTGATTTTGGCATGACACAGCCGAAAATCTCCTCAACACCAAACCAGTTACAAAATTTTCTCTTCAAACCAAATATGTATTTCTAAAATGCAAACTGGCTTTTTTTTAAAATGCTTTCCTTAGAACGTGAATCATTTTTACGAAAGTTCCAAACGTCTGACCCACTTGGTCCATTCCTGTTCACAGATTTACAATGTTTCGTACTAAATATTATGGAAAGATTTCTTAAGTCCAGTTAAATGCCTGCTACAACAACTAAGCTTTGCATTAGATTTACATGACAAAGATAATTTGAGGATGTAAAATGTATTAATCTTGATTTCAGACAAAAAAACTTCTCAAAGAAGTCACTTCGAATAAATTAATTATCCTAAAATTCAAACTTGAATGCCCTGGACTATTAGAAAGATGTCCTCTGAAGTACAAAGCCTGTCCAAGGGCTCTCATCATGGATCTCTAGTATAATTTTCATCACCAGAACAAAGGGAAACAAAGATGTGCTTATTGCTATGAGACATTGTACACAATAAACGAAATCACAGATTCTGTGCTGAGAAAGCAAAAGCACCATACACATTGCAGTGAAGCTCATTCTAACCTTATATTAAATTTAAAATATGGATGGTAGTGATTGTCCTTTCTTAAGAGACTTGATGCAGTTTTTTCTTCTATAGTACCTGGGAATCAATGTTTTGTGGAATGTGGCAAATTATTAAAATAGGACTGATATTTTCCCATGGAAAAGGCACAGTGGAAGGAGGGTTTCTGTAAATTAAAGCAATTTTAGTGGAGAATCTGGAAGAACATAGTCTGATTTCTCAAAAAACAGTGCACAATGCTATAATTTCATGAAAGTGTTCATAAAGTTCCTTTCACTCAAAAAATGTTGACAAAGGTAAGAGCTGCCCATAGGAGATATGAAGAACATATCAAAGAGTCAAAACAGAACCCAAAAGAAAGGGAATAAAAAAGGTGAAAAAAGAAAAATTATCCATACAGATCAATAACTTGAAGAGCAGAGAAGATGTTAAACTAGAAAGCTTTGAACAGAAGTAGACGCTATTAAAATCAAAATTCAGGATGCTAAGAAGAAAAAGTTAACCCTAAATCTCCCCATTTAGAACTTTTGTGATCACATTGACTAATCACCTAGCTATTAACTTTATTTTAAGTATTAACTTTTTATAAATAAAAACTGTTACTTTTGGAAAAATAAAATAAAGGCGTTGACGCTATGGGGAAGGTATAGATCGATTACAAAAAAAAAAATATTTTTCAAAATTTTCTATGAGGATGTCAATTTTAAAGTAAATCTCTCCCACAATTCAATGTATGAACTGAGTAAATAGCCTGCAATAATGATTAATAGATACTTTATACGCCAAAAATACCACGAATTACGCGGGGGGATGGTCAGGGGAAAATGCGGATTTGGTCAGGAAAAAGTCAGCGGAATTCAAATTCAAATTCAGTGTGAACCTGGTTAAACGACCGCATTTCGGCTAGGTCTTACTTGTTTAAGACAATTGAATTCAGCTTTGTGATTGGAGCACGTTTGAATAAACAAAAATAATAAAAATAAACAATATATTTTTATTTACAAAATAATGGAACTTCAACTATTTGTGATGGAGTTTACCCATATTTGAAGAAATCTGATTTAAATTGATTTATTGAATGAAACAGTCACCAATTTATGCACCAAGCGCCATCTTGTGTTTACATTCTCGTCAAAAAACTTTGCTTACATTTCGGCAGCACAATAGCACTTTACAGAATTAAAAATTCTTTACGCTTGGTGAGCATTTCTTGCGATTTTTTGGTAAGTTTGACAAAAACGAACGCAAAAACTCGAGCATGTTCTTACTTAGCACAAATACAAAAAAAAAAAGAAAAACGCTATATATATGATATAATATATATAAATACTATATATATATATATAATATATATATATATAATATATATATATATATAGTATATATATATATATAATTTAAAATTATTTATTTTTAATAAACGTGGATGAAAATATCATAATGCGCGAGCAAGTATGGCCTGAGGTTACCGCGCGTGTAGGGAATAGTATGGTTCATTAACCATGGCTTCATATATAATATACTATATATATATATATATATATATAAATATATAACTATATATATATAAATAGTATATTAATATATATATATAATATATATTATATATATTATAATATTATATATATATATATATATATATAATATAAAATATATATCTAATATATATATAATATATATAATATATATATTATAATATATATAATATAATATTATAAGTATATATTATATATATATATAGATATATATTTATATATATATATATATATAATAATATATATAACTATATATATAAATAATATATACAGTGATTCAAAACCTCTGCACAAACTCGGAGGCTGATAGAGCAAACGATAAGGAAAATTTATTGTTAAATAAGCTATGTTGATGACGCTTCGTTTCAAATTTACGGATGATTTAAGGTAAACCACGTGATGTTGTTTGATGCGTCTACTTCGTAACCGGAGATTTTGGTATTCTAAGTTATGAGTTTGCGTGCCGTACAATGTTTACTCCGCAGGTGATAGACGTAACAATAAGGATATTTTGTAAAACAACGTATGTGTTTTGACGCGAGTTTGTAAAGCAAACAATGGGAGCTTGTTATGAAATCATTTATTGGGGAAAATTACAGGAGGTGCTCAAAGTTCTGCCCTTTACCTGATTACATTCGTTACACCGCCGTGCCATTGCCTATCGGACTCTACCGAACATGCCCTCACTGTGTCTGATTTCATCAAACGCAGTGAATATTCGCTGAATCAGTTCCTCTCTGTGTTTGACGGGATTAACAACACTCTTCACTTGCCCCCAAAGAAAATAATCTAGGGCGTGAGGTAGCGTCGGCGACTGCAGGGCCACCGTAACAGGTCCCCCTCCTCCCATATCCATTGTCAGTGAAGACTCTGTAGATGCGCCCGTACTTGGTGCTGAAGGCCGCTGGAGCGCCATCAGTTGAACCACATTGTTCTTGCGGTCGCAAGGGTATTGTCGTCCATGATCTGCCGGAAGCGTGTTCTGAGTAGTGCAGGTAGCAGTCCATCCAAAAACGGTTGTGGAATGAATGACAGTCCCAGCAATATCCCCAAGAATTCTACCCCAGATGTTTACGGTAAATTTCGCCTGCGTGAACTCTGATGAACATTGCGCGCGGATTGTCCTCGTCCCATATTTGGCTGTTTCTGCTGTTGAAGTAGCCATCACTTGTGAAGCACGCCTCATCGGCAACAAGACATGTGAAGAAAGGCAGGATATCAATGCACAACGGTGGTGCCGAATCGCTGGCCCAAAGTCCTCTGTACTTCTATAGGTGCTGTATGCATGAGGCTTGCTCTTGCAAGACCCGAACCACAAACGAGACTGATTTGAACCCATGGCATGGCAATGGCGCGTGTGCTAGTCGACGGGTCGTTGGCCACTCTCTCAAGCACCTCTTCTTCAAACGCAGGAGTCCTACCTTTACGCGTTCTTCCCACCAATGCACCGGGCGGACTAAGGTCCCATTATCTCGCGAAGGCGTGATGAAGCGAGCAAACATTGTGTCGAGTGGGGTGATTCTGTGTGGAAAACTGTTCCCGCGTACATGAGTGAGCTCTTCATTCCATTTTCGTCGCCGCACCGTAACACATTATCATTTCGGTTAACTAAGAGTGTAGAGATCCATTCGTAATCGATGCCTACACTGTACTGAATCAAACGATGAATTGGGCAAGGTTAAAGTATTGCCACGTGTTTCCGAAGAACGTTAAGCGTACACACATGCACGCACGCACGCACGTACAAACACAGTAAAAATGAGAACTAAATCCGGCCCGGTAACCTACATGCGACGCGACATGTCACACAACATAAACTAGTATCCTTCAATTGTCCGTAACTTTGAAACGAAGCTCATACAACATAAGTTATTTAACAATAAATGTTCATTATCGTTTGCTCTATCAGCCCTCCCAACAAAAATCATATTTTGGGATATATAAGATATATATATACTATATAATATAATATATATACTATATATATATATAT